>JAYJLV010060633.1:0-17575 GCA_036873485.1 Torymus texanus
TTTTAAGTCCTTTTCAGGACTTTTTTTCCTCGGGGTTTATCCCCAAAGTACGTCTTTTATTTTATCTCCCTTTCCAATGCATCCATTAAACCAAAAATTTTCATCATAAGATTAGAAGCCCGGTGCTTCAATCTTGCCGCGACACAATGCCTCATGCCGTCGTCGTTCGATGTTCCGCTGACTCGCGATCTTCCTTCCGTCATCGTCCTCGACCTTCGATTCTTTTCGCTGCTAACACGCAGTTCGTGCTGGGCCACGTACCTTCGTTTCTTCGTGCTCGTGTACCTCTAATGCCAGCGTACATTTTTCGGGTTCACAGCCAAGCCTGTCGACTTACTAGAATCTTCCACACATAACAGCGTCAATAAATCACAACTTGATATTCATAAATTGATAAATAAATTGATAAATAATAATAAATTGATATCAACTTGAACATCCCATCATGGCGTTGGCAAGTAAATAACCTCCGACCGGGAGGAGCCGAAAATGTATAAGTGTCATCCAACTACGCCAGTCAAAACAGTAGTGTGTTTGATTTGTGAGGAAGGATAACACTCGAGTGATTTTAACAAGTTAAAAAACAGAATATACCTAAGTAAAATTCTAGTAATCTAACCTCAAGGTAGCCGGCCGCGTGTTGACACAAGAAGCGAAAGTGTATATAGTGCAAAAAAGGCGGCTAAAGATAAATTTTAAAAGAAATATCAAATGAATCGTCAAGACTTGAAATAACAGTACTAAATAACTCCGAAGAATGCACAAATCTAAGAATAGAAAATTCTTTACGGGAAGACTTAAATACGGAATTCAAGGGCAAAAATTCCATATTAAAAGAACTGTTGAAGAAAGATAAAGAAACCACTAACCTAAACTTCATAAACCACTAACAAAATTATATGTTTATAATTTATTGTTTTGTTATGGGGTGAATATTTTATTGAAAATTTTAATTCAATGTTAATATAGATGTAAGATAGTTTGTAAATATATTATTATATTTTACCAGCCCTTTGTAGAGGTAATTATATCTACCTCTATAGAATTACGCGATATGTAATTTTTGTGGTTAACAAATAAATAAATATTCTAATTTTTTACTGTATTTGAAGTTTAGCTTACTTTTTGAAACATCGGGACAATCCTCTATATGAATTTAATACACTTAGATTTTACATATTATACATATAGGAACGATCTTAGACAAAGTATATTTTAACTGTTTAAAGAGTACATGATCATGAAAAGTTCCGAATCTAATAAAACGTTTTTATATTCACCTTAACCGTATGCTTTGTCGAAAAATTTAAAAGATCCTACTTACGAAGAGAAAAAGTACCAACCAACGTACTTACCATCCATTCGTGCCTATTAACGAACGAATTACATTTAACAGGATACTTAATCACCCGAAATTCAACGGTCGAGGAGATTCAACGAATAAACGGCCGCTTCCTCTCTTCCACAAAACAATGAAAATCGAGAGAAAATCGCGAAAGAGAGACGCCCCTCTACTCTAACGTCGAGCCATTCAGCCCGCGAAATGTAACTAATCGGGGGAAACAGAAGAGGAGCGCCCGCGGCTCACGAACAAAACGGCGCTCCTATTCAGCCCAGCCGTTCGCTGCAAAAAAAGGCGCCCCTTTCATCGTCAATATCAGGCGAATAATACGGTTAGCCTGAGAAAGGACAGAGGGGGGGGGAGCGCAAGGACGCGGAAATTAATTAAGGCAATGAGAGGCAATCTTTCGCGACGCAATCGCCGTAATTAAAGTGAAAATCGAGCTTGGCTGCACTTTTGAAGGGTGTTTCGTTCCTCGACTGGGCCACGATTCAAACGTAAATATGTTATCGCGCGAGCGCGATTCGGGATCGGGGTTAATTAAGCGACGGCGAAAAAGCCCGACCGGATGAATGGGTTTATTAAATTCCGTTGTGGAGACGACGTTCGCGAGGACGCGACGCTGCTAATTAAAAATTTAAGGTCTTTGATTTCCCCCCTTCTCCTTTTTCTCCCAGCGTCCTCGTGTTTTTCGCTCTCATTGAATTTCATGAAGTCGCGTTGGGTTTTGAGGTCAGCTTCTCAAACGGCTCGCGATGGAAATAAATTCACGAATGAAATCCTTTTCCAAATGGTTCTCTTTTTCTGTATTGCAGGGAGTTCGCGTTAATATTTATGCGATTGTACACCGCTGATGCGAATGGATACGGACTACCGAGGAATTTTATTTATTGTAATAACATAATGGACAGCTGCTTCGTTATTTCTGATAACGATGTTGATATTTTGTGCTCCAATTGCACTGTTGATATTTAACAAAGTATGACAACCATTGATAAATGAATAAGTTTATAATCTATCTGTTATTATTATAAGGATTTCAAATAAAATATATTTCTTGTTTTTGTAGATTTAAAATTTTTAATTTTACTGTTCCTATATAAATTACAATTTTACTATAAAAAAACTTATAATCGGCATTCGGTTGAAGCAACTAAAAACTACAAAATTGAGACTTGCGGAAAATTAAAGTTCCACGTGCAGTCGATCCCTACCTATAAAAATTAGTAAAGTGGGAGACACGGAAAGAAATATATAAAAAGCAGATGCCGATAAAGACATTTATTTCTAATATTAAAACGTCATCACCCAAAATTGAATTTCTAAAAAATCTGTCATTAAAAAAACTTTTAAAAAATAATTATTTTAGCTTTCTTAACCTTTATTTGGTGGATAAGTCAGCTCGATTCATGATATGAACGTTGTGTACATGATACAAGACACAAATTTCGGCACTTTTAAAGAACGTTCAAATCCCAGCAACCTAAAGGTTAAAACACAATAGAATCTCATCTCTTTTATCTGATTTTCAACACCGATCCTTTACCGCTGAAAACCAAAAATCATTCTATTCGAAAATCCGTTCCCGCCCACTTCCTATTAAAACAAAGACAACGTCTTTTTTCGACTCCCTCGCACGCATCAGCAAGTACATACACTATACACAGCCGCGATTCAGCGAGCCCCCGAAGACGCTGGAGCGGCGCCAATGTAACCGAGCGTATATTATTAACATATAATTGAATGGCGTAGTCGCGCCATTGTGCTCGAGCCGCGAGTTAATTAAGAGCCTCTAATGAAGCAGCCGCAAACGACGACGACGGTGCAGAGCTTGCGAGAGCAGAGACTCTCAGCTGCGAGGCGCGTGCGTTCTTTCTCGACGATTTTCTTGGGGGTGAAGGAGGAGAAGGAGGAGGGCAGGAGAGAGTACGTAGATCTTGCTTGAAAGGCTGCGTGGGTCTGTTGTTATGTTGCCTTGATGGAGTTTTGGAGTGTGATATTGAGGAATAACTTTACTTTTTGTCAACGGCAGTAAATTTAGTTTAAATTATGATATTGTTCGTATTTTTTAAAACGAAGAATAAAAAAATAATAATGGTCATTTGAAGGTTACAGACGTAGGTGTGACTTTATTTATTGGAAATTAATGTTAATAAATTTTGAAAGAGTTTCAAGAGAATTAAGGGGTGTCTTAAGAATATATTTAACTTGTTACATGACTAAATTGAGTTATTTTTGTTTATAGCATATTTTGAAATCAGAATTTATATTTAGATAGCGAATTCACTCTAAAAGTTTTTTTTTTAAAATGTATATTAAAAAATATATATAATACTGACTCATAACTTCCTCAATATATTTTTAAAATCTATTTATTCATAAACTACAAATATATTTTTAGAAATAATCATCTTTACGATTCTCTTTACACCGAATTACCAGCGAATCGTGTGCGAAAATAAACAACGAAAACGCGAACTCCATACACAACCAAGTACCTACTCTACTCTATACAAAGAGAAAATCCAAAGCCACGCGCGCGCACGCGACTCTCGCTCGCCTCATTTATTCTCCCCGCTATACATTCCTAGGCTTCCCTCCATCCGAGAACGGAGAAGGAGAGGCAAAGGAAATTCGCGGCGCTCGTCGCGTTAATCGAATTTCGCCATACATCGGAGCAGGGTGGAAAGAGCGAGGGCGAAGTACGGCAAGGGTTCCACAAGGAGGATGAATGTCAATAATCGTTTTCTTCGCTTCCTGCGCTTTTCGCACCTATTGTATGCGCGCACTCGAGAGAGAGAGAGAGGAGAGAGAGAGAGAGAGAGAGAGTGGCGTTTGCTTCGAGGAAATTGAGAGGAGAGGTTTTCGGTTAAGAGCTAGAAGAGTTTTCGGAATTGTAATCTGTTGCCGTGTGAATAATGTAAAAATGGCAATTTTTGATTATTTTCAGATATTAAAAAGAATTGAATGATACAAAAAGTTTGTTTTAAATTCGTTAACAAGGTCAAAATAAAATCCTGTATGTTATATTATATAATCCAAGTTAAATTTTCCGTTCTTTAATTTAAACAAACCATAATAATTTATAGTTTAATACTGATTAAAAGCTAATAATCAATCAACCGCGCGTTTAAAATAACCACTCGTGAAAAATTTCGATCACCCATTACAAAATGATTAATTAAAAACGGTCACATCCGTATAGGCTCCCTACATACACATCGCGTTGCCCAAATGAATTCCACGCGCCATCAGTACAGGCGCAGCATACGTGTACACAACAAAGCGTTGCGGCACTCGGCCAAAGCGGAAAACAACGAGCGGTAGCAGCAGCAGTAGCAGCAGCTCCCAGTGGTAACTGGCGACATATGCTCAGACACACGCGCGTTATATATTAGAGGCGAGCGCGGGCGCGACGGTTTTCCGCCGGGGCGGTTAACCGCGCGCTCGTTAACCAGCCCATAACGCGAACGCCACCGTCACGTTCATGTCATAATGCCCGGGCGTCGACAATTGAAAATTCCGTGGGTGAGAGGAAGCTGGTGAGTTTGCTTGAGTTTTTTTTAGAGGGATGGTTTGTCTTCAGAATTAGTCAAAGGGTTGGCTAGATTGTGGAGTGAGAAAAGGGTGGCAGGGTTGTCAGGACAGATTCTCTAAGAGAAAGATATTATTTTACAAAGCTTATAGTTTAGTAAAAATAGATAAAAACTTGAAGTATTTGTTTAGAATTATTGATAGAATGATTATTCTGATGATATTTTTTCATTTATTAGCGATGAACAATTTTCGTTTATTGCTCTTTTAAAAATTGTGCAAATGAATTTGATTCCACGAAGTCTTCGCTATACTTGTCGGAACAATCTTCTTCTTAAAAGTTTTGAATAAAGAAATATAACAGAAGTTTGCGCGAAGACCTAGACATTAATATTCTTATGTATTCTAACTTATTGAAGCCGATTATGATCTCAATTCCAGCACTACTCATAATGATTACAACAAACCGCGCACTTTAAAAAATCGTGAGAATATCATTGTCTAGGCCATCGCAAAGTTACTTTTTTTTATTTACGTGTCTGAGTAAAATATTTTAAGATATCGCGTAGAACTATTAAATAAGGAAAATGGCTGAAAAATTATTTAATGATAAGGTACTATACTTTTATACAATTGATGATAATGAATGTTCATGGATTGTAACTAGATTCGGAAAAATCTTCACTAAAAAAATTAAGAATAATTAAAAGCTTATACGTAACTAACAATTTTGTAAACGTTTAAGGATTACACATTGGAATATATTATAATTCACTTTCCCGCTCCGTCCTATTAAAAAAGTTCTATGTACAGAGCTCTTCGAAAGTGTATAAGAAGGATGTTTCATGCGACACCTTTCCGTAATGACGCTACGAGTTCAACACGCCGTCTTACTGTAATAGAAAAGATAGGAAAAATATTCTGTGTAAGCTTGCGTTTTGAAGACAAGCAATAGTTTTTTTATATGTGAACGAGAGTCGTTATTTTTCTCTTCTGGCGCGCATTTTAATTTGAGTTTCCCTTAGGGGTTCATTTGATCCAGTACACTGCGAGCATGCTATATCCGCCTAAGGATGCGAAGCTGGTCTCGAAATTCCCTAGATTAGAGAACATACAGGAGGAGCCAGATGGATATAAATTAATGAAGTTACAGTTCAATAAACCGCCTGCTAACACGTTAGGTCTTAAAAGTGACCAAGAAAACATATGCTGTTTTTCAAACATGTTTATTACGAAATATTGGCGTAAATGATTTTTTGAAATTATTTTCTTTATAAAAAATAATAAATGAAAAATAATAGTGTTAAGACATGATGCTTGGAAAGAGTAACTCGTCATGACTCTTTATGTTTATTAACCCTTAAGCCTAATTTAAATTTGATATAAACCAAAAAACTAAAAGTGTTACTGAGAAGCAAAGGGTTATTCTCATTTTTCTTCACTTACGTTATATGCGCGCGTATCGCTTTTCCTCTATCTCCGTCAACACTTGTTCCACCGCACGATGGCGACGCGCAGGTGCGATCGCCTGCTGTGCTGTCGCTGCAATTAGGGGTATTAATTAGCGGACGCTACACGCGCGGAACCGTCCCTTCCACACTCACCACTGTGATCTCTCCTAATGGAAGGGGAGACTGTGTGGTTAATTTGATCAGACGATTTTTCGATGCCAAAGGTGTAAGTTATCAGTAAGAAAAATTAGTGAATTCAATTCAATAAAATTCGATGGAAATCGTAACGCCAGTATATTATGGTTACAAACTTATAATCTTCGAACTGTTTAATTTTTCAAATGTTCAAATTTCAAAAATATCAGAGTATTATTTTATTTTTCCCGAAATTTCGGAACAAGCTGGAATACTAAAAAAAAAGTTAAAAATTGTTCTAATGGAATCCATTATACGTATAAACGAGTGGAATTTAATACCTACCCCACCGTTCAATCACAAAAGCACTGCTGACAGAAATACGACGATATATCCAATTACCTCTGAATTCCTCAACAAGTGGACAAATCAATTCCCAAATGCTCGCACAGGCTCGCACGCATCCATGCGAACAAACCCCTATTTGCCGTGGAGCAACAGCAGCAGTAGCGGTGTTTTCGTAAAATACCTCAGCATGGAGTCCTTTAGACCAAAGGAACGTTTAATTTTTGTGAATCGGCAGAATTTTGATTAACAACCTTTTTTTTAAGGATATAATTGAACAATTGGCGGTATAGAGAATATATAGCATTTTTCTTTCCATAAAAAGCAGATGAAAGATTGCATTCTGTTGTTTTACTTTCTTCTGTTTGAAATACAGATGCGACTTTTCTTAACAAATTGATTAATGTTTGAAGATCGTCAATTTTTAAACAATTTTAATAATAAAATCATAATCGACAGCAAAATTTAGCATTGGATCAAACTTGTGCAAATCTTTAGTTCAATAACTTTTTATTTATGTTTAATACTAACTAGTCAATTGTTTCTTCACCATAGAACACTCCGTAGTACTCATAAATATGTAAAAAGGATTTTACATTATCACAAGTAGATGTTATTAAAATAAAAATTAACTTAATTTTACACTAATATTATGTTAAGAAGGTCCACCATCTTTAAATTTTTCTTCCTAAAATAACCTGAAAAAATTAATTTGATTTACTACTAATATGTACAAGTAATATTCTGAAACCATATTAGATTGGTGATAAAGTTAAAAAAAATTGTTTGTGATTTGGGGCTAAAGAGTTGTACGTATCAAATTTATTTGAGTGAGTGATTTTTTATGGAAAAAAATTGCTCACAAATCTTATATTAAAGTTTTATTAAGAATCAAGAAATTGTAGTACCTTTTACACAGCTCCTCCTAGGATACAGCACTAATGTCCAGACAGCATTTTTTAATATAATTTTCTTTAATACATCCAAGTCATCGTAAGGTTTATAATAACATTTCATTTTGTATGCAGAGTTCAACATTTTTTCTTGTTACTACTTCGACTGTTTAATTTATTTATTCCATTAACATTCTGTCTTAAGCTTATGATTACCGCTTGGCTACACCGAGCACAGATGACATCAATTTTAAAGGCAATGCCATACATGCAAGAACCAGTCAATTTAATTTTTGTTTTCAAATCATCTGTTACTTTCTTTCAATGTCCTTAATCTCTTCTTTTTTCTATTTCTAAAAGATACTATTAAGATAGATATTAAAATAGACATAAATTAAAAATTTTGTAAAATCTATAAAGTTATAGGCTTTTTATAGTTTATCAAACTTTGCATGACTTTTACATGGGTAAAAAATCATGTTGAATCATTTTTTTAAATTGATGATATCGAATTACAAATACTAAAATTTTGTTGTTTACATTTTTTTCGTTGCTTTAAATACTATAGCTTACCAAACCATATCAATCATACTATGCCAATCGTCACATTGCAATGTGAGAACAATTCATTGGAAAGTTTTTTATATTTGAAACTTAAATGTACCCATAATATTCACTTTGAAGATGCTATGGCTATACATTTCTTATCGAAAGTTAGTTTTTATGGTTAGAACCACGGTAAATAATTATATAGAATATAGCTAAAAAAATGTTCGTTCCGTACATCTGTTCGAAAATACCATTTAAATATTGTAAGAAAAGTCAAGAGTCAAAGAAAATTCGACAAAGTTTTCTTATTTTATCAAAATCCTTAAAATACTTTGTATTGTCAAGGATGCACTGTCCATTGCCGTTCTCACGGCGAAAGGTGATGAAACGGCAGCGTCTAGTGACAAGATAAAATAAAACGCGGCGCGGAGAAGAACGTATGAATTCAATGTAGCTGTAGCACTCGACCAGCGAGGAAGAATAATAAAGAACCGACAAATCCGAATAATCCACTCTACATCCGTAACAGTATTATTATACTACGTATTTTACAGTGAAACGTCAATTTTACTTCGTTTCCAGATTATAAAAACTTATATTTGATTTGCATTTCCACACAGAAGTACTGGACAGAAAAATCGTTAACTATTTTAAGTAATTATTTATCGTAATATAGCCATGACATTATTAAACTTTCCTTCCTATTTTTTGATGCATCATTGTTAGTCAGCTCTATCTATGTTCTCATTGAGGCTTCCTCTTTCCCTTTTCTTTTTTTCACACTCATACTTCTTAGAAAAAACCAATACCTTAGTGATAAATTAATATTTAAAAAAATACAAGGCAAATTTTTAGTATTGTTATGCATAAATAACTAATGTTTTTTAACGAGTTAACTAACTTTTTTTCGTAAATAAATTATTTGTTTATAAATATCCGGAAAGATAAGTAGTATACAATCAATGAGAAGTTAATAAAAAACCTCTACATTATACATCACCGTGACATTCCAAAATAGACTCATGCGCCAGTATAAACCAATGAGTGCCTGACTCAGCGCTTTCAGATAATTTATATAAAACCAACCGGCTAGAGATTGTGCTAACAGTCTTCTGCTGCGTTTCATCGCGAAAGGAGCTACCAGCTCTTCATACACGTATAAAAACATTGTCATTTATTTCGTAAACCAACACGATAATATAGTTAAGTTATCTAGTATTGAATTATCAAACAGAATTATTTCATTCAATATAGTGAAAGTATTTGTCTACCTAAAGGCACAAGACCCAAAATAAAAAATTAGAAAAAATGAATCGCTGGGCAGGAAAAGTAGCTGTTGTAACGGGAGCATCTGCTGGAATCGGACTCTCAATTGCAGAAGCCTTTGTTCGCGAAGGTTTGACGGTAGTTGGTCTAGCACGTAGAAAAGATAAAATGGAAGTAAGTATTTTATATTTACGAATTGTTTCAATAAGAAAATAATCTTTATTCTATAATAGTAAAAAGGTTACGGATAATATTTTTTCATTTAAATAAATTCTAATGAGATATGATTTTTTATAAAATCAATTTTTAAATAAGAATATATTCAGTGAAGTTAATTTATTTAATAGGCGGCTATAATTTTTTTAATTTTATATTTAAAATAATTCTTAAACTTAAATTAAAATATTTCACACATTTTAATTTACTACTTACAATAACTTTTATGAAAACTCTATTCGTATATCTTTAAATAGACTAAGGTGCAATATACTTGCAAGGTACTTAGTTTAGTTTTTTCACTTGCCGCAAATTGTGTTTTTCAATGAAAGAAGGAAACAAGTGTACGATGTAACAACATACGATTAAACAAACTGTTTACGCAGTGATCAAATGGCCATCAAATGGCTTAAGGCAAAATCTCATTGTTAGCCTGATTGCTTTTTAAGACAACTTCACTCACTTAGGCCTAGAGACAGATTTTTATGCAACTTCGCATCATGAAAGATCATTTTTTACGCTATCGAATAAAGAAAAAAAAGGAGCCAACGACTAACACAAAGAAGAATAAATGTTTGGAAATCATTATTTAGACCTAGAAACAACTATATTATAGAGTTTAACCTGTAGAACATAAATTTTTTCAAATTCTATATTAACGATTAAATTGAGAAAATAATTAGCCTAAATGTAGTTTGACGATCAAATACAAGAGAATTAGAACTAATTTACTTTTCTGTAAAATTTTGAGTATTATTATCAAACAATTCGTCATATTTTTTATAAAAAATAAAAGACCTCTCGTGGAGCCCCTCATAGGTACTAAATATAGATTATTTATCAAAAGTTTCTATAAGAACATTAATGCTGTCGTTTTTAGGAAGCAATGAAAGCTGTAAAAGGACCAGGTAAATTCTATGCAAAAGAATGTGATATAACAAAATCAGATGACGTCGATAATGCATTTGCGTGGATAAAAAAAACTCTTGACACAGCTCATATTTTAATTAACAATGCTGGTGTTGCATCGAAAGGGACGATTGAAGGTAAATCGAACGTACAATTTTAAAAATAAATAATATAATTTAATGAAATATAAAAGCTGTAATAAATTAACATTATACATATTTTAGATGTAAAAATAGAAGATATGCAATTTCTTATTAACGTCAATATAATGGGGGTATTGTATTGTACCAAACAAGCAATTAAACTAATGAAAAAAAACGGCCAAGAAGGTTATATTGTTAATATAAACAGGTAATTGTCAGGTTTAAATTTATTATACTTAAACTTAGCTATAACATTAACCATGTTTTTATAGCGTTGCAGGCCACAACATAATTCGCATACCTGGTAGAAGTTCAAATATATATTCAGCATCGAAATTTGCTCTACGATCCATATCCGAAACTTTAAGTCATGAACTGACGGGCAGTAAAATTCGTGTTTCTGTAAGATTTTTTTTCTTTTAGAATATGTGTATTAGTATGTGTGGTTGTGCATCCATGTGTATGATATATGTATATATGCTTCCATGTGCGTATGAATGTGTGGGTATGCTTCCATATATTCAATCATTTATATATGTATTATTATTCTGTTATAATTTTTCTGTTCTGCAGAATATCAGCCCAGGTTTGGTTAAAACCGAAATCATCGAAAGGATAGCTGGTGACACTAGTATTTACGAAAAAATGGCATACTTAAATCCGGAAGATATTGCAAACTCGGTTCTGCACGTTGTCGCATCGCCATTCCACGTTCACATATCCGAGTTAACGATAAAACCTACTGGACAACCATTTTAGATGATTACCTATTATTTTTATACTTGAAATCTATTAGTATGCAAGATAAGAATATTTATTTATGAAACCTATGTAAGATGAATACAATAAAAGTATTATTTTTATGGCTTCTCAATATAAACAGCTCTTTATACTTGGCCATCCTTAATCGTTTCATTACATTAAACAATCAAACTTCGGTATTTAAACTTAAGGCGGTCTTATACCTAAAAATTTTTAAACATCTCATTTTTTTTATTGAATTTTTAATTATATGTCATTTTAAAGCCAAAAAAATAGTTTGGATCAAAAATTAAAAAGAATTTGAGACTATATGACGATTTAGCTGAAAAGACTTGATATCTTTAAAATGACAAAAAAACTTGATTTTCTTTCTCTTTTTTTTATAAACTACTGACATAAAAACATTTTCGTAAATATGTCTTAAAATATGAAAAATATAATTATTTGTGATATTAATATAATTACGAAAATTATTAAATTTAAGTTCGGGATGAATTATAAAAATATAATGAACTAGATTATGGAATTTATAATTCAATGGAATTGTTTTTTTACAATTTTATGTATCTGTTTTCTTAAATTGACCAAGATAATCGAAAATTTGACAGCAATTTACTACACTAATACGCTCCATGATCCATGATCTTCCCTCTTGTACCTGTGTAACTTCTGCTAAAAAATATAAACACAGTTGCATAACAGGACAGCTGACAGCTCACATAGCAAAGATTGTAACCATATAATTTAAACAGTTTGTTTTCTTAAATTTTGATTATTTCAGAGATTGTTTTCTTAAATTCTGATTATTTGCTTAAGTGAGTAAATTTAGGAGTAAAAATTAAATATATTATATGTGAAGGTAAATCTGAAAAGATTTTAAAATGTAATATTATAAGCGTGCAGTGATAGTTTTGTTTAGATTTCAAATGTAACTACAGTTCAAGACAAGAACACCTCATTCAATTAAATATAGATATTCTGACCAAAAATATGCATCATCAAGATTTAAGTAAGTATGAGAAAGATAAAATAGTAATACTTAATAAGATAGAAGTAAAAATATGTCTATCTTTATGAAAAAGATAAGAGTAAAATGATTAATTCAACTCACAAGAATAAAACTCAATTTAAAGAAGTTATACGTATTATAGTGAGCGTCAAGATGAACCTGCACATTTCAGTATATTAAGCCTGCCATAATTGAATTCAAGATATATATCTTGATACGTGTAAAGTCAATCTGTAGATATGTGACATACAATATGTGTAATCAAGTGATAAATAAAAAATAGTCTTATCGACTCCCATATACTCATGTACTTTTGGTCATGAAAATGTTGGCTTTTTTAGATTTTAGATGGGATTGTGATTTTATTTTATACCACTGGCTAGATATTTTATATTTATATTAGTATTAGCAATAATAATCTAACTCGGCATAATATTGAAAAAGTTACTGAAAGTAGATGGATTAAGAGTATAAAAGGAGAGATTGCAGTAATTTTTAGTTGAATCGATGCTTTTGGTATAAGATTTTAAATGCACACATGCAGTTACTAGATCATGTATTTTAATTATTTTATATACGGTTAAACAGATCTCAGATACAGGAAAGTAAATATATGATATTTTGAACTTGAGCATTGTTTTTATCAGCAAACAGGTGATGGATTTTTATGAAACAAACAGCATATTACTTGTTTTTTGCTCAGCTATAGCGGAAAGAGTTAAAAATATAAAGTTTATTTAATTAAGTATTTATTTAATGCAAAAAACTAAACAAATTCATAAAACTTTATAAAATTGGTGAAAAACGTTAGTTTTTGGCATTAAATAAATACTTAATCTAATAAACTTTATATTTTCAACTTTTTCCGCCATTGCTGAACAAAAAACAAGTAATTTACTTTTTGTTTCACGAAAATCCATCAACTGGTTGCTGAGAAAAACTACGCACACATATATTTTTTTAAAATACCATAATTCTGGGTGAAATGGTTGGATGGTCTATATTTTGCATAATGTTGTAGAAGATAAGTTATATTTACGGTATTTATATATTTTTATGATATTATAATATTTTAAATAATTTTTTCAGGCAGTTTTGGCCAAAAAGGTCATTAGGTATAAGACCGCCTTAATTCATAATATGTGTATAGAACATAAAAACAGAATAGCGATTTATGGCTGAAAAAGGGTCGAATTTTTTTACCACAAATTTATGTAAAACGATATATTATGCATGATATATTATCAGATTCTCCAAGACAACTAAATTTGTTCAAGACGTAAATTGGTGTTTTTTTTTATATTAATTATTTTTACATATTCCGTCAATAAAACAGAATACAAGACCTGAAGTCAAATGTTACAGGTCATGATGTTTTAAATATTTTGATATTAAATAAAACGTAAAAATATAATTTTTGTAAAAACTGTAATTTAAATTTCATGAATCGTTACATGAATTATACAAATTTGTAAAATATAATCTTTTATAACCCCTAAGTTATCGAACTAGGCTAGTTGATCGAAATAACATTATTGTCTACAAAAATAAAAACAAATAACGATATTAGAATACTATTTTTGTTTTTCTGTAAGCATGTGAACTCATATTTTTCTTTTAATTGTAGTGCAGTTTCCTTAAAATAGCTTTTTATATACACATGCATTTTAGTGGAGGTGCGTGGGTGAATATCAGTGGATATACGTGATTCGATACACATTGGGGTATGTGTGAAAAAAATAAAAAGTTATTATAATTGGCCGATCAACAATGAACAAATTTCATAACATAATAAAAAGAAGATATTTAATTAATGTCATTAAACTCTTACGTTTTACACAAAAACTATTTTAAAAGGGTATGTGGTTTCTAATTTCACCAAAATATATTATTCGTAAAATTTATATAGCAAATTACATAGTATGTCGTCATGTCGTACCTGTACGAATCAATATTTCTAAACTTTTAAGAACGAATGCCATCTATAGACATTGTCTTACTAAATATGCAGGCATACACTTCGTATTAAATCCTTAACTTTAAAATCAAATATTAAAAAGCTATATTTTTATTCAAAATTCATATTATACAATTATTTCTAAATAATGAGATGGCTTTCACTTTCTTATAATCATATACCATAACCATATATCATAAACATTGATATCCTCCTATTAAATTATCATATTTATATTAAATTAAATATGACTCATAAATGCTTGCAATGTTTCTCATGAAAGTCTATAATATAATATAATCTTAAATGTCCAATAAATTTTTAAAAATAATTGCTTTAACTCTATTATGTTTAACATTGTACTGATTGAAATTATGCCTAGTCACGTAACAATCATCTTATTCATTCAGAAAGGAAAAATAAATTGTACAAATATCTATGACTTAATCTAAACAAAAATTATTTGTAAATAATTTTAATATTTTGTCAACTATAGTATTTTGTTTTCATAAGTTATAATATCAACTATATATTTTCTACATAAGACAACAAAATTCATATAATCTATAATCGTAATACTAAATTTTTATTAATAGTTCACAAAATTGTTACTATTTGGTTTACATTTCGATACAAGTGTGTAAAGTGGGTGATTCAGACACGGGTTTGGATACACGCTTTGCTCGGACGACATACACTCGCGCAATGATCACCCGTTTTGACCATATGTATCCAACTTTATTGTTTTTTTTTTTTTTTTTTTTTTAACAGAGTGAGCGAAATTCGGTGGAATGAAGTGATAGAAATTCGGAAACAAGGATTATGTTCTTCATGTGTGTCTAGTTAATATGAAGAAATGATGAAGACGACAATCACACGAGTCGGGAGAACAAGATAAGTAGGTGAGGCGTTACGCGCTCCTGTGAGAAGTGTGCCCGAAGTAAAATAATCTGTTCCTATGCGTACTTCACGCATACAGAACATGCACGAAAAAGCGAGTTTTGCGCAAATGTTAAAAAAATTATTTTTTGTTGTCTACATTAAAATCATTTTTGTCTAAAAACAACTTACAAGGGAATCATCTATTTTAAAAGAGAATTGCGTAACAATTCAATAACACTATCAATTTTTTCTTTTCCTCAATAACGGTATCTACTTTAAAATCGATGATGACTTGAGTAATTAATACTCTAAAAAAGTATAAATAAGATATATGCATGCGGTATGTTTTCGAGTTTAAAAAATTGCAAGTCAGTACTAAGGTAAAATATACATTATCAGTGTCACCAAACATAAGTTACACACAATTACTGAGAGGAAGATCGAAAAGATTATTCTGCTATCTATCGAGGTCATCATTCCGATGTTAGAAAACAGTTCTTTATATGCTACTTTCTGCAGCTGATCAAAATCTGATTTTGTTCTACCAGAGATGACATAAAAATTGAACCGACAACAGATTATGCAAACAAATTTCTGTTAAGTTACATTGCTGAAAGAATTATCGGCTGCTGAAATAAATGCAAGAATACTGTTACTTATTTTGTAAACAAATGCGATAAGATAACTCATTTATCTGGTCTTGAATTATAAAACTGCGTTAGTTATTTTAATACAGTGAAAGAGGCTCTTACAATTGTGTGCAGATCTCGAAAAATAATACAGAAAAATGAATCGCTGGGCAGGAAAAGTAGCTGTTGTAACCGGAGCATCGGCTGGAATTGGACTTTCCATTGCAGAAGCCTTTATTCGAGAAGGTTTGATAGTTATTGGCCTGGCACGTAGGAAAGAAAAAATGGAAGTGAGTATTTTTTCGTTTATAGATTTTTCATTTTAACGTTAGCGATTTGAGCTGTATAAAGCCTGAATCTTATCTAGAAATCATAGTGGATAAATATAATTACAAATTAATTGGATGCACACGTTCATATCGATTTGACTACTTCGTTTAATTATTACGCTTCTGCAATTCCTACGGAAAATTTATACGATCTATGTTAACATATAATCAAATATCACAACAAAACTTACATCACGAAGAGGTAAAAATAGCATCAGCCTAATTGTAATGGCACGGAAGTTTTAAAGTAGTAGTTGTGTTAATTTAAGGGGGATTACTATTTAATTTATGTCGCAGCATGAATGAAGTCTTATAATAATAACTAGACGAATAATACACGCTATCGAAAGGTATATTGAGTTACGGAAAAAATGTAGTTATTAAAAATTATGTATCAAATACATAGATATTATCACTTAAAGAATAAGTCATTTTCGCTTCTTACAAATTTCTTATTTATTTATTTATAAAAAAAAGAATAAAAAAAAGAATAAAAAAAAAAATTACTGTGACATAAATTAAATAATGAACCCTCTCAAATTAACACGGCTACTACCTTTATGTGTAACTCACATACTCACACGTACACATACACACATGTAATTTCTTAATGCAACAATTTCTTGCTAATACGCCCAGGCTAATCTAATCTTTTTTCATTATGATTTCCAATTTCATTTTTGAAATTGCTTATACTTATTTGTAATCTTTTCTTATAAGTATTATAATACTAATCATTATTATCATTCACCGAAATACCGAATCGTTTACACTTCCATTATTAAATCGTTTTGGTACTAAGATCCCTTTCTCAGGTCCTTATTACGTAAAAATAATCTTTCTCTTTAAAAACCAGCACTCTAAGTTCTGGTTCGGCTTTATGGGAATTTGTAAATGATGAAAGTAAGTTTAAGAATTCTCATACTATAAAATAAGGTCTTAATCATCTATATTTGATAGTATTTATAAGAAAAAAAAAAAAAAAAAGAGAGCGTCCACCAGAAACCAGCCAGCGGGCGCGCGCGGCGCCTTTTTCGAGTGAAATGTGCTCTCTTCAACTCGCTCATAATCTACGCTAAGTCTCTTGGAAAAAAACGAAAGACCCATATCGATAGATTTTTTCCTTCTCTTTCTAACGGTGCTATTGTTTTTTTCTCCGAAACGCTTTCTTCTGGTCGAAAATTCAAGATGAATGTTCCGAGCCATTTTTCTCAAAGTATACCA
>JAYJLV010060664.1:0-17572 GCA_036873485.1 Torymus texanus
GTCTTTATTCCCTCGGCTCAATTTTTCCGTCCGCACGCGCGCCGACTAAGTTAATTGCTTTTCTTCTTGCGTTGCGTACTCGCGGAGTGAAGGAAGAGAAGAGGCCTGCCTTTCACTCACCCTCGTCCTTTCGCGCGTCCTGTGTTATTGTTTTTATCGATTTTCCATTTAGCGAGTTGAGCGAGAGGTGACTTTTCCAAGTATACGGGAGCGAAAGGAGGGGGGGAGGAAAGTTTTTCGAAAGGAGTGCGGAGCGCAATGTAGAGCGTCGAGTGGGATTGTAGGTCAATTCGTTGGGTGCAGGAGAGGAGTAGTATAGTGTATAGGTATGGGGGAGGTTGCTCGGAGTAATTGGTTTCGTTTTATGGCAGGGAGCGAGAGGAAAATTTGTAATTGATCCTTTATTTTTGCACGCAGAGAGAAGAGTTATAGAAAAAGAGTACGAGGCCGCGTTTCGATAGACGTTGAGTGTTTATTTGAGATTTTTCGCTCTTTTGTATAGGACAATTATGGTGTAATTTGGTTTAATTAAATGTTATAATTGACGTATACGTGGAAGTTTATATTTTGTAAAAGTTGCTTATCTTCTTTTATCTAATTAATGAGATAATTAAAAAAGTTTGAATTATCGATAATTCTTAGGTATTTCAGAATCGGCAGCAGCAAAGTTTTTATTATTAAATAGTTTAACAACAAGTCTTGTTATTGGTTTTATTTGTTGTATATGTTAAATCGTATCGCCTTTGAAATTCTCTGACCATTCAAACTACTTTAGCATTCAAAGTTCACCGAACCAAATTAAAACTGATTCTATATAAACTTTGCATCTCCCGCTAAACCCAATAGAATTAAAAAATTCACTTTCCTTCCTACCACCTGCCTCTCGAAAAAAAGAAGAAAAAAAAGAAGAATACAAAGAACGAAACAAAAATCGACAACTCAGCTTGGTAGCAGTGGCATCAGTAGCAGCGAGTCTCAACCGCGAGACCCTTTTCCTCGCGGATTCAGCGAAAAACTTTTCCTCTCTCCTTTCTCTTCTCTACCACGCTCGCTTACTCGCGATGCGTCTACGCGCAGAGAGAGATAAAAGTGCTAGCGTTATAGCCGGAGACATCTGCGAGCGGCGAAGAGGTCTTTTATATGTATCGAAATAATTTATTTTATGAGGGTGAAGAAGACGGGGAGAGAGAGAGAGAGAGAGAGTGAACTGAAACGATTCGAGTGTTATGGAAGAAAACACGCGTGCACGCGCGTGGGAGAATGTTGTTGCGGTATAATTAGATGTGCGAAGGGATTGTTTTGCTGCGGAGGAGGAGCGAATGCACTACGTGAGAGCGATGAGATGATTTGAAGGGAGAGAAATGTTGTTATTTGCAGCGAGCCAAGTGAAAAATGGACCATTTCGCGAATAAATGAAATGCTTTTTCGAGAGGGGAAGGGTCAATGAATAGCTTATTTATAGAGGTTTTCATGAAAATTTGATGTTTCTACTGCTGTAATTTGTTGAATTTCAACGATACAGAGACTGAAAAGATTTCAATATGTGTGCTCACATAGTTCTGAAAGTTTTAAAACATACATTATTTTATCGATCAAAAAGTATAACTAAATATATATACAAGAAAGAACCGTAAACGTTCAGTTTAACCCCAGTGCACCATATACCATTACGTAAAATCATTAGCCAAAAACTTCTTCGACAACTACACATCCCTCTCCTGAGCTACTATAATCCTAATCGTGCGATTAATCCACAAAACTACCATACACACATGCATACACCCTCACCTCCTCACTTGCGTACCACCGAGGAGGCAGCAACCCTGTAGCAATCAGCGCAGCCATCTTTGGATATAACCTCTGAGCTCTAGGCTGTAACTCTTCTCTTCCTCCACCTTCAGCTCTCCACTCGTAGCTCAGCTCAATCGCCCCCGCGAACATAATACTTCCAACCCCAAACTTCCCCCATAACCAGACCACGCGCAGCTATAGCGTGCACTATACATATACTGGCAAACTATTATACATTAAAACCGCAGGGTTTCAACCGCGCGCTCTTGCTACTATACTATAGCCTTGTATTATACCGGCAGCGGTCCATCGAAAAAAGATCTCGCGGCGCAAGCGAGTGCATCATTCATCCGTGGTTTATAATCTGCCGGTAAAGGGACGGCAGGAGGGGGGAGATGAATCGCGCGCACGCGTCGCTCTCGTAGTATAGTATACGCACGAGTCCTAACGATTGCAAGCTGAAGGGTGCTGGTGGTGGTGGTGGGAGGTCGCGCCGGTAGATAGAGAGATGTATAGAGGTAAGAGAGATGGAGAGAGGCTGGAAGATCAGAGGTGGTAGCGATGATACGCGCAGGCGTATTAGACGACAGGCGCAGGGAGCCAGAGCGCGCTGAGGTCGGGAATTAAAATTGACGAAGAAGTGAGTGATGTGGGGTTTTGAGTGACGCGATGTGTGTATACATGGGGGTTAGAGGGAGTTTGTATGATTGGGGGTAAAATAGAGGGTAATTGGAGAGTGAATTGAGAGTGGTTTTTTTGTATAGGACGTTCCGTTGTATATAGGGTTGAGAAAACGATGCTGATATGGAAAAGTTGCTAAAGAAATAGAAAGTTTTTTTTCGACTAGTTTAGTTTTAGATATGAGTCACGTTTTGTTTTACTCTCGAATATATGAATTATTTTTTGGTACTTTCCTTTTCGATGAATGCAAAAAGCATTTCATCGTCTAAACTAGCCTAAAAGTGACTTGTATAATGTACAAGAGTAGAACAGCTATTTTGGAATCAATATGAACATGGATTGAAAAAAATTATTATATTAATTAAATTGAAATTAGGCCTCACAATTTCTACGTATGATATTTCATTTTTTGTCGGTACGACATTCATTTTCGTAAACTATTTTATACATTATTTTGTCCAACGTTATCTTTACATATACATTCATATGAAAGTTTTCGGAGTTATTTCAAAAGTAAATGTCACAAAAAATAGTTGAGGTCAAGGGAGACAGCTATAAATGTAGTCTCGTTATTTGTGGCACGAAATGAAGAACTTTCTTGGTAAATCCACGAATACACACACACACACACACACATACGCACAGAGTTGAAACGAAGTTTTATTTTTAGATTTGCTCAACATTAAACATTCATTCTGCACACGTATAGGCGCGCAGGAGAATCGAAGACATTCATTTTGTTTATTGAGAAATTTATCTTTTAATAGACTTAGCGATCGATTAACAGAGCAACATATTTGCGACGCTTGATACTCAACTAAGACCCGGCATGTGAATTGTAAAACATTTGTTAAAAATAATCGATATCAAACTTCATACATAAGAGATAAAGAAGATTATTTTCATATTTCACATAGAACACCCGAATAGACTAACAATTTAGCACTTCTAATAATATTTTTTTGTTAAAATAGAAACACCATATGTTAAAGTTAGTCATTGTTGATATCGAGAATATATTTAATTTCTACTAAGGGTGATCCGTGGTTCAGTTGATTAAGGCACACGTTTTAACTAGCAGAAACTCAGTCGCTCATGGGGTCGGGGGTTCGATTCCCGGTGAAGTCACTTGGATTTTTTTCTTTTTCTTCAACGGGAAAAAGTTTCCTTCAGAAAAATTACAGGGTTTTCCCTTGCCTCACAAGCGTAAGCTTCGGCGAATGCGAAACAGTGGTAGAGAATCTGTAGGTAAGGTAGTTTAGGTAGCCAACCCCGATGTCTTCCGCAGGGAGCGCCGTCCTTCCCGGTAAGGAGCTGGTCCCTGAAACACGGGACCTGCGGGGGCAGAGAGTATCGGTTTAACCGGCACTGCGCGCGTCTGAAATACGTCCTCACCGGAGAAGCTTCCCAGGGAAAGGGTAAAAGAGGAAGAAGACACTCGCTAGGTCCGAAGAGGCTGAAGGTCAGTAAATCCCAGATAAAAAAGAAAATATTTAATTTCTACTATACACTTTTGAATGTTTTGATAAAATAAATTAGTCGAAAATTAAAAATATAGTATTGTAAAAATATTCTTTTTTAGCTACTGTAAACAATATTAAAACATATTACGAAATGCTTTATGAAAATATTTGTTTGGAGTATTAAATGAAAAAGACTTTATAAAATTTAATTTAATATTTTCAATATTCTTTGAATTACATGAGATCTTCTTATTATCAAAAGACCTTTACCAGAATCTCATATCTTCTACAATGTACAAATCAAAATAACAATAATATTATTTTTCTATACTGCAATTCAGATTTTACAAATTTAAATTATAGCTCAATGGGACCAACCCAAGATTTGTTACTCATAACACAAAACTGTGTCATTATTTTCTAACCAATTTCGTGTCACTAAATATCTCCCCCCCAAAAACAACGTAAACTCCAACAACAATCCGATACCCACCAGCAGAGGCCCACTTTCCAGATCACCTCGTCCTAATTAAAAAAAGCCCATCAGTCTCGGGCACCGCGACAACGAAAATCAACGGCGCTCATCTCCCTTCCACTCCGCCCCAACAGCTATCGCGTCGAGACAAGGCGCGCATTTAAAAGCCACGCTGTAAACGACAGGTCGGAGCTAATCTCCGTCGTCGCGCAGCTGCCGTGTATGTATAGTACAGAGAGCGAGAGAGAGAGAGAGAGAGAACCAAGCCTACACTACTATGTATACGTATATATACATGTACAAGCGAAGAGAGAGAGAGAGAGAGAGAGAGCGAAGGCCCCGCATATATGGTGGGTGAGCGCGATCGATTTATTTGCTCGAAAGGACCGATAACGATGACGTGACCATTAGTAACCTTGGAAACCATTAGCGTCGCGACGACTTGTGTATCCACGTGCAGTGCAGGAAAACTAATCATATTCTCCGCCATAGCTATAGCGAGAGGCGAAACACTTATTAATGGGCGCGGATGGTATAGCGGTGGTGAGGTTTTTTAGTGGTGGGGGCGGGAGAGATAAGGGCGTGATTCTCTTTTGGGGGGAGCATGGGTTTACCGAGGTTGTTTTTTGTGGTTATTGTTCGGTGGAAGAAGTTTGATTGATATTTTAGCGGTGCACGGGAAAATGATTATGGAACAGTTTAGGCGTGATAAGGGGAAGGGATTGAGAATAATGTGTGGCTGGTGTTTATACTCAAATTTCTTTTGAGAAAATGATTAGATTTTTTGCCTTGTATTTAATTTGCAGTTTTGCAGTCGTAAGAGCGACTTCTTTCAATATGAATGTTATTGTCTTTATGAGTGTTACAATTGCTAGTACTTTTTGCATATTCTGTAATTCTATACTAGTGGAGTGGAAAGAAAAAAGATTTATTGAAAATGGTTTCAGCATTTATATTTACTGTAAAGCTACTGAAGTAAAAGAACAAATAAAAAAATTTTATTTTTATCGCAATGCAGTGAACATGTTAATAAACAACGGCGATTTTAAAAAACAACCCCTTATCGGAAAATATTGTACAGCCAACTTTGCACTTTTGATTTTTTGTTTCTCAACAAATAGTAAATATTATATTTCATCTACGCCAAGAGAAAAGTATTGCAAGTTACAAGGAACGCTTTCTTTGCGTAACAGCGAGAAGAGCTGAATTATATTTTTACGATCGAAAACAAATACATTATTTCTCCGTTTACGAAGGCCCGTAAATAAAAGAAGTCGTAGAAAGTACAGTCGAGCGCGTTTGCAAATTACAGCGTCGGCGGTGAGATACAAGACAAAAAATCGATCCCACAGAACTAAATTGTCAGGCACACTTCCCGGTATATATACTCCACGGTACCATCCGGCACACTTCTCTATCCCATCGGTCACAACCCTATACATCGCGGAAAAACAAAACGAACCTTCAAAATCCCGGCGGCACTGTAAATTCAATCAATCAACAAAAAAGCAACGCCCCCTTTACACATCCAAAGATACCTCGCTGGATTTACACACTGGTTCCCATTGAATTTTCAATGAACAATTAAAAAATTTCCCTCACCCCGTTTTTTCGAAATTTACGACTCTCTCTCCCTCTCTCTCTCTCTCTCTCTCTCTTTACGCGCCGCCGCAGTTCATTCCCCGCCGAAAAGTTTCGGCTATACGCGCGAGACGCGTACACGGCGGGGTGTAGAGAGAGGGAGGAGAGCGAATCGTAAATTTTTTTATCGGCGTCTCGTTAAAGCGTCAGCAAAAAGTTATTACGCGAGATCGGGGAGAGCGAGTACCGAGTGACTCGTAAAATTCCACAGGCGAGCGCGACGGAAAAAATCCACCGGTCGCTAAATTGAAAGTCCGTGTTGTCTGTTTTCCTCGGGATAGAGTTGGAGTGAGGTGAAAGCATTGATTTTTACCGTCTATCTACGCGCGCCCATCGCCACTTGTGGCGAGCCGCTGCCACCGCGCCGACGTCGTAAGTTCGTGAGAGAGAGAGAGAGAGAGAGAGAGAACGAGCGCGATAGACTTGGAGGTGGAAGAAGGGTTGCAGGCGCGCGAGTTCGTATAAGGTACGTGGTACGTGTGTGTGGGTGTTTCGTTGTGGTAAGGGCGAAAGTTAGGGCGGAGCGGCTGTGAGTTATAGTTTTTGAGATTGAGCCGAGAAGTGAGTGTTGATTAGTCGCTGAATAATGATATTATTCGGGATTGGGTAAGAGGTTGTGGAAATTTTATAGGGAATGTGGTTGGGGTATATTATCGTAGATTTTAGATTAGGAAAAGTAGCAAGCATGAAAGGTTTATTTTGGAAGAAATATAGTATTACTTCTAAGTAAGATAATAAATAAGGCAAGAATCATAGGAAAACAAATTAGTTCCAGAAAATAAATTAGTTTTCAGATTATACATGTAATTTTGAATAATTAAAATCCAACGCATTTCAAGTTGGAAAAGATGTTTGTTTGCATTAATAACTTTTTTCTCGTAAATTTTCACACATAAACATTATTTTTAAAAAAAGTTTTTAAAATTATCTTTTCTATCTTTGTATTATTAAAAAAATTTTGAAATTCGTGTTCCATTGTAGCAAACTTGCTACAATAATAAGAGCTGAAGGGTTAGAAAAATTCCTACTTTAGAAACTTCACAGTAGTTAACTTGTTTTTCCTCTTTAATTATAGTACGCAAATTACTATTTTTCATCATAATTATAAACTTTCGACTTCTGTCAGCAATTAAGCTCTACCATTACACCGTTATACTTCCGGTAACTTAATTATACAACACTAGAATGAATTATGGCAAAAAAGAAAATCTAGAAAAAGAATTAATTATGCAACTGGCTGTACGCTTACAATTCAGAAAAATGTAACATGGTTTGCAAGTTGATGAACTGCCTTGTGAACCGCAACGCAAATAATTACTTTAATCAGGAGTAAACCGGAATTCATGCAAAATTTAAAGTGACTTTCAGTTAATTCCTCAAAAAGCCAGGGGCGCGATAACCCAGAATGTTTCTCATTAAAAGAGAAAATGAAAATATCTACACTTGTTACAAAATATTCAAATTGAATTGTTTTTTGTGGGTCGAAATCTAAAATATTCAACATTCAACTCTATATTATTACAGAAGATATGTTTAATACTAAATTCTCATAAAACCATATTAAAATAAAAACAGTCCATTTAATTTATACACTAATAAACGAATTGAATTAATTTACTCATAAACAACCATTTATTACATGAATTTTCTTGAACTCCACTTATCGTATAATCGAAATTGAAGTTCTTACATCACACATCGAAATCGAGACATTTTTCTCAGACGCCTCCTTCCATCTCCCGACATCCGATCGAAATTACAGCCTCAGCTGGCATTGCACGCACGGAACTTTTTAATTGCGTTCCCGAGACGCTCACCGAAGCTGCACACAGCTGCAATTGAAATCTTATCAACAAAACTCATTGCTCACACACATATACACACGCACAGGACTGCGCCTTTCAATTAGACCCGAAAATTAGAAATTCCATAACGAGCCGCCAGACTGCCGAAAATTTACACTTTATCGGGAATTCCACAAGTTTTAATGGTGCGAAGAGAGCAGTGTGAGCTCGCGTTAAATTGGAGGTCGCAATAACGCGCGCTAAGCGGGGCTTCGGAATTCCGTGAACGTATCGCTCGCGCACGCGCGTAATGAGCATAAGTATGAGTAACGGTTTGCAAACTTGACTCTCTCTCTCTCTCTCTCGCTCTCTTTTTGTTTCTCTTCCCGCACGCGCGTTCCGTTTAAACTTTTCCGCGGGTGACTCGCTCGGCCCAGGATCAATAGACGCACGCGCGCGAGTAGCGCTTATAACTTTTGCGTGTGTTTCTATAGAGCTTTTTTTTTCTTCTTTCTTTTTTCGGTAGGGAAGCTGATGGCTAGAGTGTATATTAACCCGTGCTTATATACGTTTTTTTCTAAGCTTCTCTATATATAGAGAGGGAAGTTGTGGATGGTAGAGGTGCGGGAAAATGGTTGAGGGACGCGAACTTCGAATCCAATTTAGTTTGGCCAGGCTGGCTTGCAAGGGCTTATAAAATTTGTCTGGCAGGAGGAGGGGGAGAACGAGAGAAGATTCCATAAAGTCATTATGTTATGGGTACGAGCGAGCGTTTTAGGGAAACTTCAGACAGCGTTACATGGTGTTTTAAGCACGCGTAAACAAATTTTATTTTTCGACCGATCTCTGCACGCCTGTATACGGACGTATATATACATATATTATATGTAAAGCTTCTGCGTCTCTGCTTGTATGCGATTTTTAAGAGGCAACAGGGACGGGAGCTTTTTTCATCTTCTTTTTTTTGAAATTGCATGAAGCTGTGAGAGGATGGAGATGAAAATGACTTTTTAAATGGAAAGCTTTGTGTATATAACGGCGTTGGCTGGTGACGTTTTAAAAGATTGCGTAACACAGAGTGATGAAATTATTTTGTAGTAGTGGTATTGTACACAGACAAGTTTATACATACACGTTCGTAAAAATGATACTGTCCGGGAAAATAGTATAAATTTTATTCTATTTTGAAATTTAATTCTCTTTCGCGTTTCACTATACATCACGAGTAAAGAGTACTACTATTTCAATTTAATTCGTCAATTCCAAAATTCTCATCCCACGGCTAACAAGCTTGACAAACATTTCGCCCATTTCGCATGAAAACAGCAGAGAGCAGAGCGCCTGGTCGTCCTTTAGAATAAACTCGGCCCCAAGTTTTTAGGAGAGGCGGTAGTACTGGCGCCCAAAGGCATGATGCGCTCTTTCTCTCTACTGTATATATACTACAAACAATATACTCGCGTCGTCGCAACTTTCGACGTAAACGGTTTAAAGACAGTGATTTTGACTTTACTGACCCTGAAAAGAGTATAGCGCTCACAGTGCGCGCTACTTTCGCGGAAAGGAACTTCGTTCACGACAATTTGCAAAGTTTACATAAATATAAAGGAGAGAGAGAGCAGCGAACTTGTGCGGATTAGTTAACCGTGCGCGCGGGTGTATAGCGGCAACAGACTGTTTCAATCTGCCTAAGTGAAATGGGCGGCACGGAGGTGAGGGGTGGGGGTGGGAAATAACTTTGGACGGAAAGTATGTATACGTAAGGATGATAACAGGATCAAAATGGAGAATTTCTTTTTTTTCATTTCGTTGCTCGTCGTTATGGGGAACGTAAAATGTGGGTGTATAGCTCGCGGGGAATTACGAGAGCGGCGATGAAAATGAACGTCCAGTTCTGCGCGGTAATTTGATAGGCCATGAGGATGATAATAAGATGGCGAGAATGGTGAAGAGGAAAAGGGCTGAGATGTAATGTGATGTAATTGATGTAGTCGATGAAATTTAAAAGAAGCGTAAATTCGTATAATCAGGGGTATATCAAATTTATATCACAGGGGCGAGAAGAATTACATGATAAAGTTATAAGAAAATCTACAATATTTTTAACTGTAGGCGAGTATTTTTTTATCATGTAATTTACTGCTGTTATATTAGCTTGTTCTACGAAGCACATAAACTACAGACGAGATGTAAAATGTTTGTTGTAAACTAGAAAACTGGAAAAGTTCTGTCTAAAAGAGTGCCATTTAAAAAATTTCGTGCATTCCTAAGATGTACCCTTTGTTACACATTCACATCAATCACAGGACTTGGTTTCTAGTTGACATTGAAGATTTTACATCTAGTCTAGTTTCTGTGCTTGACAGGACAAACTAACAGCGGCAAGTTGGAAATCATACTCTTCTACAGTGTTACGTGTGGGTACACGAACGAATATAAAGAAGGAAATAACCAAGGCATCCGATTACAATATGGCGAATTTGAAAATCGACGAACTTGGTTCAAGCCCGAGTCCCGTCACTTTGTATTTAAATTATTTATGAGGATTCACTCGTAATAACAGTTAAAATACTGTGAATTTTCCCATATATAGGTGATGATTGCACGCAACAGTGAAAGGTATATTGATGTATTTCGATTCTATGACGTATACGAAACTATGTGATTAATGGAACAACTGATAGTAATTTTGATAAATACTAATAATTATGTATATTGAAAATCTAGTGTAGTATGTATCGATTGTAATCGATTTTTATTCGTACAGATCAATTTAATTATTACTTTCTCACGTGGCGATTGTAATTATATTTTATACAGTTTCCATGTTTGCCTGTAACAATGAATGTTATGTAGTCAGAATCTGAACTTCATTAAATCAAATTGAAATATTGCGGCAGGCCGCACGGTGTGTATATATACATGGTGTATATATATATATATATATATATATATATATATCAGTCCATAATTAATCAAACCCTTTATGCTATAGTATTACACTTTAAAACCTTGTTGCGCGATTCCGAAATTACGACGTCTGGGACAATGAATCAGACGAGGAATTTAATTTATTTTTGCCGTTTTAAATTGAGATTATTAATCTACACGTGCAATTTAAATATTAATCACTTTGAACAAAAAAATTCTTACTGTTCATTTTTCATGATTAATATAAATACGTATATATATGTTCTTTAATAAATAAGTTGATAATTTCTACTCTTGGGTAATAAAATTTCTACTGTAAGTAGTATTGTCAAATAGGTGTTCCCACAAATAATAGAGATAATATCGAACAGTGACGATTATTAATTTTTTTCGCTTAGTATGTAAATTTAAGCTAAATAATACTTACAGTAATAATTTATAGTATACCATCAGTATTAAATTACGTTATTACGATAAAAATATGCAAAATGTTTGTCCAATAGGTCTACAACCAAAAACGTTTCGGTACTTGCAGAGTCATATTTTTAATTTGCAATTTGCAAACAAAAAATTGTATAAGTATATAGGTTCAGCAACAAAAAAAGCTTATCCTCCTTATACGTGCTCTCCAAATCCCATTGTTGTCCTAAACAATCCCATCATACTTTAACAAACTATTACGACATCAACTCGCCCGTTTATTTAACACATTTATTCCCTCGTCAACCAAGCAAAAAAAAGAACAAACGGCCAACAAGCAGCGCATCATCGTACAAGATCTTCTAGAAAACGCATACCACGCGAGAGAGTAGAAAGAAAGACCTTATTCGTAAGAATCGCATTACCTCTCGTTCTCTCTCTTTTTCTCTCTCCCATGGCCACTTGACTCGGGCAATACAATACCTCGACTCTGTCGGAGGGAGCGCACACCGGTAATACCATTATTATCAAAGCGCCCGCCGTCGTTGTCGTCGTTGTAAAAGCGTACAGAGAGAGAGAGAGAGAGAGAGAGAGAGAGAGAGAGAGAGACGAAGGAAGATTCATCCGATTACAGGGGTGCGCACGCGCGCACGCGGGGGGGAAAACGGAAAATGGCGGCTGAAGAACAAAATATCCCTGCAGCGATTCCCTTCACGTGTGTGTGTGTGTGTGTATATAGAGGGTGCACACATGTACATCCGATGAGACGACGTTGTTGTACACACGTACCTCCTTATACTATATACACGCGCGCAGACGCATGTCTCTTTCTCTGTGAATAAGCCGAAAAGGAGGAATAAGGAAAACGAGAGAGTGGGCGCGAGGTATAAGAGGGACAAAAGCTGTAGGCGGGGGGGAAACGACGAGCGCGTCGAGGGTCAAGTGCGCGATACGTTCGCGCGCACGCGCACCGAGAGGAAAAAGATGGATACGTGGGAGTAGAGTAGTGTGTGGGGGGGGGATCAAAGTTCGAAGGAGAAGATGGACGAGAGGGAAATAGAGAGCGAGAGATAAAGGAATAGGTAAGTATACGCGTGAATGTGTGTATACGTATACGGATGTAGGTGCAGAGATATAGCAGTGAGCTTAAAAGTTCAGCTGGCGAAGGGGGGGAGTGAGTTATCGACGGCATTGACGAGTTTTCCAGTGACGATCGATTTCTCTCTCTCTCTCTCTCGCTCTCTCTCTTTCTTCTTTGCTCTCGAACGTATACGAGGTGTTTTATTCGGAAAGATTGGGCTAATTTTTTCTATATACGTATAGAGGAGTGGGGAGGAGGATTGATTCAACCGATGAATCCTATCGTCGGTGGCATCGCGTATATTTGTTACGCTGCGCGAGCGAACTGTTGAAATGGATTGGGCTACGTCACGAGAGTTTTATTATATTGTTATCGCGGATATATCTGGACAAATCAAGTGTAATGGGTGTAGGGATAATGGAGACGTTAGCGGATATTATGCCTGTGGCCCGATGAAATTTAATCCTAAATGCGCGTAAAGCTGGTTTGTATTAATAAATTGGAGTAGGAAATCATTACCATTTAGATTGGCTGTAGGTGTAGAAGTTAATGAGCTCACGTGCTAGTTATTGTACACTATCTTCAACGTCTGATTCTTATGGGATATTCCCTGTAACTGTGTATCACTACAAAGGTAGTAATGAAAAATTACAGAAAATTAAGATGTTGTTTACATAGTAATTTTGCACTTACCCTATATGTTATAAATAGAACGTGCCATACGTATAGAACGGGCCACACTCAATTAATGATCAACTTTGTATCAGCGCGCGCTCGGAATTTTCAGTAATTGTCGCATCCTCTTAATTAAATCCAATTCAGGAAAGCTACCAATACTGAATAGCCGATTTCCAATCGGTGACGAGTAATGACCGAAAATCCGAAGATCGAAAAGGCTTTTGCACTCGTAAGTACATTTACAATGTGATTAATTAAAATGGGAAGACTCATTAAATGCAAATCATCTAATTTCTTTATATCATTGAAATCCTTGTTTTTAATATCTTCAAAGGTTTTTTTTTCAAAAATCGTCGTTTGTGTAAAGATATAAGTATAATCGACAAACACACGTATATTTTGTGTACGAAAGAGTTCGTTTAATTTTGCGTGTCATTAAAGCAGGGAAATTTCAAGTATCTGTAACAGTACGGGACAATTTCGCATGAGCCAATCAACTTTCATTATTGAAATAAAAAACAAGTACAACGAATTCATGATGTGTGCGCTAGGGAGTATACAGTCAAAATAATATATTGGATAGATGAATATGTATTGTCCCGGTAAATATTTGGCCTGACGTCGCCGTGAAATTCCTGTTTGAAATTATGCAAAACTATTCCATATTAAATTAAATCATTAACATTTATTGGAGTGATTTTAGCGCGAACATTGTGAATGCACGAAATTTGTCACATATTGCGTGTATGATGTGTGCTCTCGCGTTATCTCGTTATTTGTAAAAAATAAATGATAAAATAGTGGATCGACATGTTTTCTCTCTCTTTCTGTTGTTTTTTTTACGAGAGGTCGTTGGATATGATCTATTATTTTAGCGGTATTAATTATAAAGAATCGTATTTCATTTTCCATTACTGAAAAGTGAAAAAATTGCTTTTCAGATAAAACTTTTTACTGCAACCTGAATATCATTCTCTATTACTTTGTGTCGCGGTTATAGATTCTTAAATTTTAATCTTTTTTTTTAATACTCCGCGTAAACTTTGAAAAAAATGTTCCACATTAAAAGTTAATTACTTGGTTAAAGTAAAGGAGATATCAGAAAATCTGAAATTTTTCACGACGTGATTAGTTAAAAAATTAAAATACATTACGCTTATCGTCAATTTAATTCATTATAATGAATTCAGACCAAAGACCTTTCTATTGAAGCAATCTGAATAAAATAACAATTGAGTTACAGTTAATTTATAATAAATAAATCGGAAAAATGAATAATATAAAGTTTAGATTGCTGTATATTTCGAGCTTTATATATATGAATACAGATATACGTAAATTGTAAATGAATAAACGAGATATAGCTGCAAGTTTAATGAGGCCTATTCAAATAGTTCTTAATTAACTTTGGTAACTGCAAACTCTTTACTGTAATCTCTACTTTAACATGCGACGCGCGGCCATATAATACCTCATTGACATTATTTCAAACAGAAATGCACATATATGGAAACTATGACCGCTTGCAGCAAAATACACGTGCATTCCCTATAATCATGACGTACCGAAATTATTATTTACATTATATATATTTTACATCCCACATTGGCATTAAATATCAAACGAAACGCGTAGTGGCACAACGAAACCCACCATTTATTCTATATATTTAAATAGTTTATTGCCACTGAACATCGGTATATATAACCTCATTCCATTTACCCACCCAATATTTCGTACATATCAATCCACTCACGCACACAGTTCAGCTCCCCAAACAACAAAAATATTCCCACCTACACCGCGCGACCTCAAAAAAGGGCCGCCTCTATTCGAAAAATCCATTTTATCGAAAAAAAGCGCCACCGGAAACACAGCCGGTGACGGAGTGTGTGCGGTGGCGCGCGACACCCACACACAGAGAGCCGCGTGTCACGTCGTCACTCCCTCCCGTTCCTCGAGTTCTCGGCTCTCGAGGTAGCAGCGCCACTTGGATAAAGGAGCAAGTCTCTTCCTCTCTCACTCTTTCGTGCGCGCTTCTTCCCCCTTTTATTTCGAGAGTCGCCCACTTTTCCGCGCCCGGCTCTAATCGCTCCTTCTCCCACTGTCTCTCTCCCACCATCGCGCGGGAAACTCGAAAAATCCGAATATTCCCCCCCGCCACCGTAGACGCACAAAAAAATCAATGCTCCTGACCTCGTTCGTCGTCGTCGTCGTAGTCCATATACTACGAGTTTTTCCGGGCGGTAATGGGCCGACTGTATTGAAAATTAACGACGCGCGCTCGCCGCTTTCCTTTGACGCTGCTTCCGCTTTTGTCCGGATAATGAACTTTTCGCTGGGGGTGTACACCCACACACATACACAGCGATATGCGTGCACGCAAGCACAGAGGCACAGGCAAGCGTTCCAGGATGAATTGATTTTTCCGAGTTATACTACTGCTCGTATATAGTATATATAAGGTTGTCTGTTTTTTGGTTTATTGGAAACTCACGCGATCCCGGTTCTGTATATATATATGTTTGATTCCGAGGTTTTCAAGGTTTTATATGGATTCACGATATACGTTTGAGCGACTGGTTTACCTTGTGTTTTATTTTATTTCAAGGAGGGAGACGGAGTTTTATTCCAGGTTATCGACTTCGAAAACGTAGTGCACGCTGTCCGAGTCGGGAGAAGAAAATTAACTAGATATCGGGTTATCGGACGAGGATAGAGTTTTGTTTCGGAGATATAGAACGGCATGTGAAGGGTACGAAGGGTTTTACAATATACGCGTAACGAAGAGGCGGTGAGATGCGCTGTTGTGTATTTTGAGACGACATAGCGGACAGTACTTTATTGATGAATTGGAATATTCGGGTAGATATAATAATAATAATAATAATAATAATACGAGAGGGTTTTACGTTACGGCTTTGAATTCTCTGAATGAACAATTAGTCGATTTTTTTCAATACTAAAAATCAAACGCGACTAGATCTAAAACTGAATAGCTTTATTCGTTCGACTAAAAAAGGAATAATTATTTGCCATTCCTTTCCAATATTCTCCAGTCTTCGTAGTTTTTTAAAATTTGTTCCGAAATCGAGCTTTCCAACGAAAAAGTATGAACCTGCCACGGGAGTAGAACCCAATATCCGAAATAGAAAATTTTAATCCGGGGAAAAAAGTTTTCCACCTCGTTGCATTCGTTCGGCGACGCCCCAAAAATTTACCAAAAATAAATTCTTCCTCTTCTACACATATTTACCCACGGTCACAATTATCACTCGACCAACTGATTTGGCACAACGAACCCCGTCCCACGAAACATCTTATCGACAAGCACAGGATTGGGGATGCAGCTCCGAAAAAAAAGTTCTCTCTCTCTCTCTCTCTCTCGCGTGCAATCGATATAGGATGCACTCGGAGCACGGCGCATCGATATTCGAAACGTCACCGGCGCGTCCCACATCCTCCTTTCGGGGCACGGCGGGATTAAATTCACCGAGAGAGAGAGAGATAGAGAGATAGAGAGAGAGTGCAGACGGGGGGCTGGGAAGAATGGGGTGAACGAGGATGAATGAGAGAAGGGGATGGGGAGGAGACGGATGATGTGTATGAGAGTAATATGCGCGGCTGAGTGGGTGACTATATATATACGTGTGTATGTGTATGTATAGAAGCAGGAGGGATTGCGGTTGATAATGGACATCGGTGTTGTTTGATTTTAGAATGAAGGTTTTAATATTTTTTGACGGTGTTCCATATATAGGAATTTAATCTAAATCGTGTATAGTGGATAGCGATTAAGCATGTAAATCTTGAACTCTGCATATATAGAGATACAGCGTCTATTTTGATATCCTTGTATAAGCGTATACAAATATTTATATACATACATTTGTGTATAGACATATATTTACACGCAAAGTTATACATACGCGCCCTCGTCTTAACATTTTTTCTCTGCGTTTACGAAACCTTTATCTAAATACAGTTGCGCACTTGAAGTTCATTCGCTCTCTCACACACACACATTCTCATATAGAAGTTTTTAAAAAAATCCACATGTTTGTGCAGATGCAGCTGCACGAGAGAGAGAGAGAAGAGCTATATATACGTTTTCGTGCCATTCGCGAGCCGCTCGAGGGGAAGAACGAAGAAGAAGAGAGAGAGAGGGAGAGAGAGAGAGAGAGAGAGCGAGAGGGGCGTATATACGCGAGGCGAGACAAAAAGGGGAAGCGCGCGCAGTGGCAGCGAGAACGAGGGAAAGCGGAAAAAATGAAAAGCCGTTCCAGATTCCAGGTGATATTCCAGCGAGATAATTGCGGGAATCAAAGAGACGTCTCTCTCTCTCTCTCACTCGCGTATAGTCCTCCTCCCCTCTACTCGCGGCCGCAATTTCTGTTTCGCCTCATTTCCCGGCCCGACGTAGTATATACATACATATAGCGCTGTGGGGGCGGCTGCCTCAACCCCCCGTATCCCTACCCTCTCTCACTCTCCCAAGAGCCCCAGAGTTTTTATCTCGCCACCTGCCTCTTCCTCTTTCGCCCTTTCCATCTCTCTTTTACTCTCTCACTACTCACACACATACACACACAGACATACAGACATATACATCACACACATGCAGCCC
>JAYJLV010060675.1:0-17570 GCA_036873485.1 Torymus texanus
CGAGATTGTTGTTCTCCTACCCCTTCCGGTATATTGTAATATTAATATAATATTATATATATATATATATATATATATATATATATATATAAAAATGTGGTGCATATGTGGATATGTTAGTGTCGAGGTGGGCTGGATAGTTGAGAATTGTTGAAATAAAGTTGAGGGTGAAAAGTACGTATATATAGAGGAAGGAAAAAGGTTGTTTTACTAGAAGAGAGAAGCCGAGAAGATATAAAGGAGCGTCAGAAGCAGGGCGGTGGTGCGCGGATGTTTAGTATGTGCCGGCGCTGTCGTTGCAGCCCCTGCCGCTGACTCGCCCCCATCCCGGGAGGAGCAGGAGGAGGATAAACTGGCCCGCGCCTCGCCGCGGAGATACTGCCTGCGTAGAGGAGAGCAATAGCGCAGCAGCAACAGCCACCCCTTGAAACATGGTCGCCAAGCAGTTAACTCAGGGTGAGTTTTTTTTTTTTTATTTTTTTTGCATACGGTAGGGTGTATGTGTATACTTACATTGATACATATATACATAATGGGTATATAAATATTGTACATCTGCTCCGAATTGTAAAAGAGAGGAGGTCGCGTGATTTCGTATAGGAAGCAGTCACAACATTGTCGGGCGGTTGTTGTGATGATGTGTTTTTCGCAGACGAGGCGCATTGACACTCGACGCGTTGAGAAGAGTGTAAACATTTGATTAGCAACAGGATCTTTAAATAGGAGCCGAGAGTTTTGTTTTACGCGCTGTTGGTCTATACTATACAGTTAGTAAACCGACGTGGTTTGGAAATGACAGGTATAGAAAGAGAAACGAGGGATGTATTTTACCTGTGCTACTGCTGAAGGAGATGTACACACCTACGCCCTTTCGGTCCGAATCAATTATTCAAGCGAAGTGTGAAAACATAATATACAAGCAATGTTTACGTATACGTATAAACGTAATTGAAGAAACGACAAAGCAAAGGTTGAGTTCTTAAGGCTGATCGTTACGTTTCATTCATTCACGACACGCCATTCCCTTTGCAATATTTATTTCAAAACACGCCATCAGCAGTATAGCAGCAACAGCAGCTGTAAACACGCGAGCGGACGCACTTTCGCGCAGTGTATATGTATATAATAAGGCACAAAATATCGCGAGCTCGATTGCCATGCTCTTTACCGTTGAAACTAAAAACCCCACCTAAAAGCCATGAAATTCGCAACGTGTATGCACACATGCACCAATCTATATACAGCTCATACATACATATACATACGTGGGGGGAGAGTATCGATCAAATCGCCGCCACACACAACGGTCGACGCTTATACCCTGTCGTGTGGTAAGAGGTGCGCGTATGTTTACGTGAGCGCGTGTCAAAGACCCGCGACGATGCGAACACACACACATATATATATATATATGTGTGTGTGCGGGCGTACGTATGAGAGAGAGAGAGAGAGAGAGAGATTTTTGCAGACGTCGGGACCTCGTTAGGTAATCACGGCAAATCAGAGAGATGAGACGTATAATATCGAATTCCTTGCGATGGTTATTATAGGTAGGATGTGTCAGTTAGTGGTACGGCTCTTGTCGGGTGTGGATAACGCGATTAAGGAAGAGAGAGCGTGTAAATTCGATGGATATATATGTATAAAGCAAAGGCGAAGTCTATGGCTGCCACATGAATTAGCAAATCCTGGATTCGTGAGATAGAGAGGGCGAGAGGGAGAGAGAGAACGTGGGTGTGGGTGGAGTTAGTAATTGCGGAAGAGTTGGTAAATGATAAGAGAGAGGTCTTTATATATATATGAGTCTCGTGGTTGGTTTCGCTGTGGCTTTTTGGAGAGTACGTGCATGTTATATGTAGATATAAAGGCGGGCCGAGATATTATGATTTCGTAGAAAATAACAGAACGGGGTTGTTTTGATAAGGTGTTGATGTACGGAATTATTATATGGGTGAATACTTGAGTTTTACAGTAGAGGATATAACGTTTGTATACGGATTCTGCTAAACGCTTCTCTAATATTTACACGTTTCTGTGGGGAAAAAAAAAAATCTCGTTTTATCGTAGAATACGGGAACAAGCAAGCGAGGCAACTTGAAAATTTAATTTAAAATGCTTTTCCGCCCGAACTGATATGAAATTCACTTGGTAGCGCCGTACTGCCGGTGTGCGCCTCGCTCATTCATAATAACGCGCGCCAAGGAACGTACATATATATATATATATATGACTTGCGGATCATGAATATTGATTAGATACCCTGCAAAGGTGTAATCTAGCAGTAAGAGATGATAAAAGTTAAAGGCTATGTAATTTTGCAGCGATGATTGCGTAGTAGCTATACATTGTACGATTTATTTCACACAACGATATATAGTTACATCGTATAACTATAATATTACATTTCTGGAAAAAAAGATTTAATAAAGCTTTCATATAATTCATTCTACGGATAAAATTCTAAACCCCCGTCTTCCTCTTACTACACACTAAACCGCCGAGAACCTTGACGACAGATTTAAACTTCCAAATCATCGTCTCACCTCTCCATTAAAACACACTCGCAACCAACATGTTGACCCCGCGCGCTCCTTCAGCGCAGCAGTTCGTTTACAAGATGTCCCGCTATATACGCGCGGATTTCGTTTCACCTCTCCCTCACCTCGAAAAAAGAAACCCGCTCTAGCTTCTCGTAGGTCTCGCGCACTCGCGATATCTTTGTCTACTTTATATTCGTATAACGCGGTCGAGAGCGAGAGCCGTTGACCCCGCGGCCACCACCGCCGCAGCAGCTTGCCTTTCTTTTTCCAGGCCGAGAACTCGTACGCGCGCAGAGAGAGAGAGAGAGAGAGAGAAAGATAATGCAACGGGCGGCGGCTTTCTGTCTTTTTTTGTCCTCTCGTGCAGCGTACTGCCACACGACCCAGACCTTTCCAGGTGTGTGGGTGGTTTCTATAGGATGGGTGTATGTATTCGTTCAGCAGCAAGCGCACGTGTGGCGCCAACACGTACACACTCGATGCTTTCCCGATACTTTTGCGCATAGCAGTGCCCATCGACTTTCGTCTAACTTGTTTAGCTCTCGATTAATGGCTTCTTCTTCTTCTTCTTCTTTTGGTACAGGCCTTTTGTTTCGTTGTACAGAGTTTTTGGGGAGAATCTTTTTGTTCTATAAGGGATGGCACGCGCGGGTGAAATTCTTTTCTTGTACATACGCGCGATTTATAGCGGGCATGGTTTTTTTGTTCTTTACGGCGCAGGTTGTAAATAAATACACGTTGGGGGTCGGGACACTTGAGGTCAATTTTATGTAAGAACGAAGTGTCATGCAACACCCTTGATTTATAGTCCAGTTTTTTGTATATTACATATATACGCGCGTGTACACCAAATCTGTCAAGGTGTCCGGGACCGTTTGAAAAATGAAACGGTAAATCACCGACAGACAGATTTCTTCGTAAAGATAATTGGAAGTATATATATTATACACATTAAGCAATGAATACAATGGGCTACTCGTAAAGTATCGATTGAATTAAAATTGACGTGTGCGGCGGCTCGCTCGAATTATTAATGCGCATACATGATGGACGTAGATATAGAGTTGAAGACGTATATCGTTATCTCGATTAAGACATCTCGGATAGGAATTACAAAATTAAACGCGGTAACTCGATTAACTTTACTATATTAAGTTATCCAACCACTTGTTTTAATAATATATCTTCTAAAAATAGAAGAGTAAAACGTTCGTATATATACGAAAGTTTCCTGAAATTTTTGAGTTTGATAAAAAAGAAAAAAAGTATAAATATATATACATCTATACTCTGGCGATTAAAACGCACTAGCGTTCCTTTGAATTACGAATTCAATGTACGTGTACAAGCGCATAAGGTTCAACAGCTGAAGCTTTTTGTATCAAAACATTTGCATTCATAGCGCCGCGTACTCTACGCGCGCGCACACTGAATAGCAGCGGAAGATGATAAAGTGTACGCGGAGACTCGACACAGCACTAAGTCTATATATCGACGAAGCCAAGCGAAACGTTTCGGCTCAGTTATACGATTCTCCGATGCAATATCTGTATATATTATACAACTCAACAAAACCAAACATTTCCATCGCCAATTATAAACTATATTGGAATCATAACAAACTTTCTTTCAACGTTTCACATTGTAATGTACGTTTTCTCGTTTAATATGAAAACTTTTAAGCAACCCGCTCTTCTTCAGCTATATAGGTATACGCATGTAAATGCCGCGGGACTGCGGTATAATTTTTCTCTCCCCCGTACGATTTCGTCCTACTTTTCAGCTTTTTCACGCTGCAGGTACAGCATTTACGTACACGTATATAGACCTATACTATTACACCGACGTTGCTGCGCATTCGTAGATATATATATACGTGATAATCCGTCGACCTTTCGGTTAACACCCGCGGACCCTTTAATTTTAATCCGCGGCACCATCTGTTGACTTGGTGGCCGTACGCGCACATATGTGTATATACGTTGTATATATATACACACTCGATCCCCTCGCCTAGGTACAACCGAGGAACCCGAGTAATGGTGTGTATACACTGTTTGCGCTGGTCTCTGTCTCTCGTGTGCATGTGAGCGTATATACTGGTTTATGCGCGTGTAATCGCGAATTATGATGTGCCCTGGGTAAAAGCGAAAAAGCACTACGGGGGATGTATGTGTGTATAGGTGGGGTAATGAAATTTCAACTTTTGAATTAATTACGGTGAAATGGAACGCGTAGTTTCTAATTTTTGCGTATATATAAAAGGGGAGCATTCGACTCTGTTAAAAGGATAAAAGTACAAACATATTTTTATGAAACGTAAGTTGTTACTTTGGACTTGCGTAAGTAGACGAATGGCAGCACGATGTACGGACAATTATCTGATTTTGTCCATTAGCATCAGGTTATATCCACCGTGTACCAGATACCACCGTATATATAAATACACTTGTTGAGCTAATAAGCGACCACACGTTACCAGGCAGAGATAATTTTTTATCTAGCACTCCGATTTATTCTTCTGCAAACATGCGTGTTTTTACCAATATGTGTCATTGTATACACTCGAAAAGTAAATTCCTCAAACAAAGAGCTTCTCCACTCAACTTTCCCTTAATTAAAAATAATTTTACCAAAAAACATTTCCCTACAAGTCCATCAATTCAACCATATTTTTATGGTCACACATATACATCATACTTATACGGAGCCAAAAAACAATTGAAATTTCGCACGTCTATATCTGTGCGTCCCCATCTTATATATTATAATATACTGCACATATGCAAATATTATATACTTGTATATATACGCTTACGCATCAGCACCACAGCAGTAACGTCGTCGCCAATACGGAAGTGAAATTCAAAACAAACCACGTGCGTGCGTATCTGCGTATATATGCACACAATAGAAATCACGACGCATTCGATCCCAAAAAAAGACCTGTGCACACCGCAACAAGGCAAGTTTAAGTATGAGAGGCTTGTTCGCTGTCGAGAGAACCGTGCATGAGCGTATAATGGTTCCCGGCTCGATTCATTAGGCGCAGCGCTAATTACAATAATCGATGGGGCCATCGGCGTTGCGCGCTGCTTGCTGCTTTCACGAGGCTGATAATCGCTCTCGCTCCGGTTCTTCGCTCGTTGCGTCATGGAGATATAACCTATAGCCTACACCCTCTTCAAACATCTTCATTGTTCAACTCATCGTTTTCTCTCACTCTCTCTCTCTCTCTCTCTCTCGTGGTATTTTTTCAAACGAACGGAACGTCTCGTAACAACGCTCTTTACACACGCGTACGGACAATGGAACGGTTCGGGGAAAGCGACACCCTAGCCCTTAATTGTCAAATCGTTAAGAGCACACTTTCCAATCTATATATATATATATATATATATGTGTGTGTATAGATGTAAACGCGAACCATTATGGATTTTTATGTACAACACTTGCCGTTGTTTCTTTTTTGTAACGACTGCAAAAGAGCAACAGCTTGAGCTTTATACCCACTAAGCTTGCGCGTGCGATGGCGTCTCGCGATATTTCCCGCTCGATTAGGATCTCTCTTGAGTATGTGAGTGTGTGTATTACGTGGGCACGTGCACGCGCGCTTGAAATAATGGATGTGGATGATGTGTGTGTTCGTGAGTGTACTTGCACATACTCCGCTGGAATACTGTATTTACGCGCGCAAGCTGTTCATTTTGATGGCGCGGCGGACGTTAAGAGAGAGAGAGAGAGTATGTGTACGTGCGGTAGGCGAGTGGAGTGTAAAGTTTAGAAAAGTTTGTGAAGTTTTATCGAGAATGTGTGTAGTAGTATGTACAGAGTGATAAAAAGAGGGGGTTATCAAAGTTTTAGATGGGATGGAAGATTTGGTGGTTATCGTGGACTTGAAATTGTTTGATTGGAAATAGGAAGTGGATGGTAGTATAGATATATACATAGTTGAAAATCGAGGGAAATTACGAGATTCGTCGATGATTTTAAAAAGAGTAGGTATTCAGAAAAGTTGTTGAAAAGGAAGATTTCGAAAAAGGAAGAAAAAAAGAAATAATAAGGCACTGGTAGGCGAAACGGAGCTTAAAGTACACATGGAAAAATCTGAAAAAGTTAAAACTCCACTCGCGCTGCGCTTTCAAAAGTAGGATATCGACAGAGAACAAGGAAAATGTTAGAGGATGAAAGGAATTCGGAATAGCAGCACTACTGGCCTCATTATCGAGTGTAGAGATATAGACAAAAAAAAAATACGAACAAAAGTTTTAATGAACGAGTATATAGCAGGAAAACTGTCGGAAGTGTAGAGCTTGTTTAGAATGGTCAGGTATACCGGAAGAAAATGATAAACGTGATTGAGAGTAAACAGTGCATAGATATATAAGTGGACGAAAGATAACAGCAAGAAATATTCTTAATGGACAGAATGACCTCGCTAATGGGAGGGATGTCTAATGAAGCAATTTTATGCAGGTCTGCGCATGAAGAAACGTCGATGAATAAGCTGAAGAAAATGTTGAATGTACGAGTCACACGGAATATGTTAATTATACCTATATATATACGTTTAAGTGTTTTCGAGAAACATTGATTAACACAACTTGTATAAATAAGCTTTTGTTTATAAATACGTTGTTTTATATACATATCTCTGTGTATTGAAAGTTATTTATTATCTTGCGCATTCTTTATATAAAATTCATTAAAGTAACGGCAATATAATGCATTATCGATAACTGATAATTAGAAGTACACAACTATGTTACATAATCCACGGTCGATATTTTACATAATTACTTCAAGAACGATATATCTATAATATAAAACCTAACCGCATAGTATATAATATCTGCACCACAGCGTGCAATAAATTTATACGTCGCATCCTTACACCCACGACCACCGCAATCATCCACTATACACACACACAGGCGCGACAAATAACTCGCAATCCAGAACACACCGGTGTGCGCATGCGGCCCCGAGTAACCCTTTGAAATTCCTGAACATCCCTCTATACACATGCACACGGGTTATCCATCATCCGTCAGCGTGTAGGCTTCACTCGATTAAAAACTTTTCATATAATGTGTGTGTGTGTGTGTATGTATGTCTATATATATGACTAACCCACACCTTTTTTTTCTTCACCTCTCTCGCGTGTTCCGGAATGCTTATACCTCTCTCGGTAATTCCCTCTTTCACGACATCCGCGATGACTCGAGAGATCTTTCGTCGATGAATCGGCCGACGAAACGTCACTTACGCGCGCTGCCATGTGAGAATTGAAAGTGCCTCTTTTTTTTTGTTTACGCGAGCACGCAAGAGTATTAAGAAGTGTGTAAGAAGTATAAGTGGAAGGGGGACGATCCCGTTTTCATTCATCCGCGGGTCGAGCGCGGCTGGCTGACTCATGCGACAGACGTTTACGCTACGCACGCGTACGTGCATGCAGCCTCTCTCTCTCTCTCTTGTATACGTATGCTCTCTCGTATATATACGCGAGGTCGAGTTGCTTTATTCTCGGTATATATGGTGGGAGGAAGAATCTTGTGCGTTAGTGTGTTTGGTTATCGGCCGGCCGGCCGGCAACATATATAAGCCCGTTTTAAGTTAATGGTCGAGGTGTATATAAGGTAGAATCGCGCGATGAATCAGTGCTGCGCGTGAGTGTAGTTATATGGCTTTGAGAGGAACGTTTATATTTTGTGTAATTTAGGAGAAATTCGTATACCTGCGTATTTCCGTTTTCAACGACTTTTGAAATTGAGCCTGTAAATGGGTATAAATTATATTTTTGTGATAAAGATTCATGAGAATATATGTGAATCATACGTAGTAGTAGTATATTTTGTAAGATTTTGATTCATGCTTATTTAATTGTGAAACGCTAGTATGGTAGATAGTTTAAGTGTCAAAATCACTTTTCATTAGATAATTTCATTGAACACCTCAATTTTAGTTTAAACGTCTCTTTACTCTCTTATATATGCAGCTCGAATTGATTCATTCTCTTGATTGCTCTCTAAGTGACTAATTTCAATGCATGAAACGTAACCGTGAACTTATCAAGAAAAGTTTCAATTTCATCTCGTTAACCACTGTTGTCTTTGTCGTTGCATTAGTCAAACTATAAAAATATAGTCATTATCGTAGAGATTTGTCAATGCAAAATGAATATATATATACTTTGTATATATTATTACTCTTTTAAATTCTCTACAGTTAAAGTATATACAAATTACTTTTACTTCTATCTACGAACACTCTCGCACTTACATAGTGTTATTGAAAATCACTTTCCCTCTCTCAAGAAACAAAAAAAAAACGAAACCAATTTCTTATCTTTACCAACGAAGACTGACAGCATCGACGAGCGTCTGCTTGCCGCTCGATAAACCTGAACCTATCTTCTTTCCCCCCCGTCTCCTGAAAATATATATACGATGCAACAATAGCCTCCGTTGTGTTTATCTCGCAAACAAACCCGGTTTTTCCACCAGCGCCGTGTCTACACCCGTCGATTAGAAAGAGAAAACCATATATAACGATCACATCCTATCTTAAATATTGACCCTCGCTTTCGCTCCTTCGTCGTCATAGCAAGATCCTCGCCACTGTAATACATGAGTCACGCGTTGTTGCATACCTTCGGAATTTCAGAATATCAGAAGCAAAAAGGATTATACATATATATATACACACACACGCAAATGCGTATTACTATTACGCGTATATCTCTCTTCCTATATAAAGTGATTCCCTTCGTCTTTCCGTGTTGGAAATGATCGCTTATTTCCGAGAGAGCGACGACGGCGGAGGCTCATACAATATTCATGCGCGCGCGGCGACGATTGTCGCGCGTGCGTCCGGCGATTTTTATTGGACGCGCTCTTGCGCCGCAAAATTTATGTACTTACCCGAGGCCGACGCGAGAGGATCGCATTCTTGCGACTTGGGCGGTGCGCGTGGATATTCGAGATCGTAGGATTTTTTTTTTTCCTTTTATATAACGAGATATAGTCGTCGTCGGTTTCTTATATTTCTTTTCCTTTTAAGTATTTATAAAAGTTGGCTGGATGATAGGTAATGGGAATCTTTGTTATTTCCGTGGTACCGGAGATGGTTCTGTATATATGTACGGGAAATTGGTGGATAGCTATGGGGTTATTAAAGGAAAAGGTCGGAGTGGGAGAGGGGGGGGGGGAATTGAATCTTCTGCAAATGCGATTTGCCGGAAGGTAAGCGATTTAACCTACATACAGCTTCCCTTGAAAGAGATGGTTTGGTTTTAGAAGACTGTGTATTTCTTTATTCTATAGCAAATGAAAGTGATTATTAAAGGCTGTGATTATATATTTATAAATATCAAATTAAACTATATCGTTCGAAAGTTAATATATAATGCAATTACCTTAATTGACCCTTTCAAATTGAAAATTAGCGTGAAAAAGGAGAAACGAACGAGGGAGAGAGCGACACAGAGCGCATAAGCGTACGCACTAACGCGTAAAATATGTAAACCACCGGCAATTCACCTCTCCGCGCAAACTCGTAACGAGACACACAGAGAGAAGAGGAAAAAAAAAAGATTGAAAAGCTCCGCGTTAGCGCACAAACAAGGCCCCATAGCCCTGCGCCCTGGATAATTGCCCTTGAAATTGCTTTATCCAGAAAAGTCACATTCAAAGAGAAGAGTTCAACCTTGTACATAGGTGTATGCATACATATATATACACCGGTGCATTCGTCGTCCGGCGGATACGCGCGTTTCTCCTATATATATCCCATGGAATTTGCGCGTGCGCGGGGCTTAATAACTTCCCGTCGCACGGTGTGAGAAGCGGCTTTGTGCACATCACGCTTACTCGCTCGCTCGCCCACTTTTCAATGGGAGGGTTGTGCCAGAACGCACGTGTATTTAGTTTGCACGCGAAAATCTCTCTCTCTCCCACTTTTTGCACGAGAACGCGTGTGTGGTATATATGGGTTTTTTTTTACCTCCTCTTTTTCCTTGGGAGAGTTTATTATACGCGAGAGTCTATATGCAAGCTGAGGATCGGGAATTCGCTTCGTGTTTTTGTCGTAAGAAACGGAGGAGGGTAAGAGGGAGAAGAAGACACTGGGCGTCGTTGTCGTAAAGTTGGACGCGATTACTTATACTCTACTTCAAAGAACTTGCTTGGCGGTAGCGGCGTGCGGCCACTTATCTTGTTGTTGTCTTTTCTAGATGATAAAAGAACTTTTATTCATGAAGAATTAAAGGAGGAGGGGAAAACGTTCTTCTCTGGGGCTTTGTTGTGCCGTCGCGTGTGATACTTTGGATTTTTTATTCAAGAGTAGTAAAGTAATTTTAAGTTTAGGTTAATAAATTTGCGAAAAAGTTATAGAAACTAACGGGATGTAAAAGTATGTTGTAGTTATTTTATAGTTTGAGTAACTTGAATTTAAGTACAATCGTGTTACAGATAATACCTTGTATAGCGCAAGGAAGTGAAATATAGGCCGGAGTACTGAAATAACAGCTCGCACACTAAAAATCATAATTTCCGAAACCACAGGATTGTGGTGTCCCTTTTCACGTTGTGTGCCATTCCGAGAAGAGCAACTGGAGCCTTAACACTGTTAATTACAGTTCTCTCGATTCAGCCAAATGCGGTGGGAAATAAATTGCATATAGCAAAACTACCATTACAATAAACTGCAGTATAATAATGGAACAAAATTTTGTATTATAATAGTATGTATGATGAATGATTTGTTTCATTGTTTCAGGAAACTATGTTTCTGATGTTATTGTACAGTGTCGAATGCGATTACATGTAATATAGGCTGATTCATTAGCGTGGGAATGACTGGCGATATACGAAGATGACTATAGTGTTGAGAGGAACACTTATATATAGTCACAATGATTTAATGGTCTACGTCAACGCTTTTCGCTTGATTAACACTTTCACAATCACTATGTGTGTTTTTCGTATATATAAATATTTAAAAGTAAATAAATTAAAACCAGGAAATTTTCAATTTACGAATAATCACGTGTTGAAATTACCTACCCGAAAATGACGAAAAATCCACGCAGAATATCCGGAAAATTAATCATTTTAATACCCCGTCGACAGATTCGCCGAATCACTTTACTAATGTACTTTGCCGATACACACGTATAGGTGCACATATGCGACGGCCACTCATCCGATCCTGCTTTTTCCCACACATATACACACGTGTGCTGTAGCCTCTCCGACGAGATTAAAATTCAATTCCGCTGGCAATTTCCGCGAGCGTGTGCCAACAACCGAGAATCCCTCGTATCGTCGTTGCCATATACATATACGCACATATACACAAATACATTCCTTTTACAACTATGCTAATACATACAAATACGTATCTCTATGTACTCTCGCGCAAAATTAACGTACCGATATATACAACGTATAGAATCAAAGCGACGTCAATCCAAGTCCACGCGTAATTAGAGTCAAGTAGGATTGTGTGTGTGTTTATGTGTGTGAACTCTGTGTATCATCAAACGCGGACGCCGGAAGTTATCTCTCGATCGCGATGAGGCGCCGTCGTTGAGGTTCATTATATGTATTAGTATATGAAAGAGTCGACGACGACATTACATTCTTCATCGTTGACTTTTTTTGCGCGTCGTGGTGAGTGCTGAGCTTTGTATTTTTCATGTACGGAGAAAGAGGGAACGAGAGAAAGAGAACTTGAATTATATATACGATCTTATAAATCGAATGCTGGTTATGCTATATAGTATCTTTCCATAGAATTTGGTCTTGCGTAATTATAATGTTACGCAATCATAGGATAATGAATCGTTTGCAACGCAGAACATTATATGAGACATTTCATTCGAAATGAGATATATTGTTCGAGTGCAATTATTAATTGTGATGTTGACTGCGAAAGAAGAAAGATATATAGCATTTTTTTATGTGGACCAAGAACGCCGATCAATTTGCCTCAATCAACCAGAGCCATATTATTTGATCACTGGAATAATTGAATGAATTTCGTTTGGGCTAGAATATAAATGAACCGTTTAGAGCGATGTTACCGAATTATATTCTCATGAGAATGGACCATACAAAGTACTTTTGAAATCGCCGTCGTTATTCTTGCTGACGTCTCGAATAAAGAAGTAGTTTACGTTGTCACTTTCTTTTATAAATGGCGTTGCTGTTATTGCTTCAAATTATCGTTGTTATCATAAATCAAACCAAAGTGAATAAAAATTTAAAACAGTCGTACAGGTTTCCACTATATAGTATTGACCATATATACCTAAGATTGTATATTACACAATCTCATTCTCATCATAAAACAAATCACATCTTCTCAGCCAATACTTATCCCATCCACGTATCAACCCAACCACCTCTCAACAACTTCATCCACATGCCTTTCCTTACTCCGAAAAACAACAACGAAAATCGATCCATCCCAGAAAACATTCACATAACCATCACCAACGAACCCTTCCATTATACACAATATACTCATCCTCAGCATCGCCTTCCTCATCACATCTCGACGAACTCTTCCTCTGTACACTTACCACGTAAAGTGGGTCGAGCGATATGTGCACACGCGCGCATATAGTGGAGAGAAAGAGCGATGATCGGAGCGGCTAGAACGCTTTATTGTCAATGAGCCGCTGCCGGCGAACACGTGCAGCTCTCGGCATTTTGATTCCGCGCTCTCTCTCTCTCTCTCTCTCTATCGTTTCCATGCGTGCGTGCAAGATTGTGGCTATATGATGTGCCGCCGCACCAACGCTGCCGCTTGATAGTCATATAACATGCTAGTCTGTACTTATATGTGGTATTTGTAATTTGCAAGTGGGTGGCCGGATAGCAGCGAGGTAGTTGTGCAAGCGTTGCGGAAGGATTGTGTTTTGGATTATATGCTTGCGTGCGAGTTGATGTATTTTAGTGTACTAGACTGTGGTTAAATTATTTTAACAATGAGTGGGAATTAGTTGAAAGTATTTTTTAATAGCTATATATTTGGTATGTTATATTTGTGTAAAATCTAAAGTTAGTCGTAATATACCTTTAATCTATATACCTTATGTATATACATTTATAGAGATATAGAATAAATATGTAGGTAGCATTAAGTCAAAACTTTATTATTAAAATCAATATATCCACATTGAACGACCATGAATATTCAACCTTCTAGAAAGCTCACTCATACATCCACCTTTGTGTAACTCCACTCTCTGTATCATAATCGAGTTCCACATCATTCGAAGCTCTCTCTCTCTCTCTCTCTCTCTCTCTCTCTCTCTTGAGAGAACAAACGTCAGCCACAATCGCATCACCCTCGCGACATTGAATAAAACTCCATCATCTCCCGAAGCTTTCAAACAGTCACGTCGGTTCGACAAAACAGAGTGGTACCTATGTATACCCACTAAAAAAAGAAAAAAAAGAAGTGGGAAACCCGAGCCTCTTTAATTAAGATCCTCGAGTCTCTCTATATTCCCTCCCGCGTGTCAATTAACCCAAGCGGCGCGTTTGCATCCTTTCCCCCTTTTACTCGTATATATACTACGTAACTACACATCATCGAAAGTGAAATCGGCCGAGTACGCCTCGAGGGCTAAGTACGAAAGTGACTCTCGCTGTCTCACAAGCAACGACGACGACGACGACGACGACGCGGGAACCGCCGCGAGGAAATGTGTGGGATTCCCGCGTACAGCCCCCCTTCGGTCCGTGCGAAAAATTTAAATGCAAGACGGAAAGAGTGTGCCTAGGGTTGTCGGTATAGGGGAGGGAGCGAGAGAAAAAAAGTTTCAAAGAAGTAGTTTTGTAGAGGTACTTTAAGGGATATGTTAGAGAGGAGGTGGGGTTGAAAGAAAGTGCGAGTAGGGAAAGTTTGAGATGGTGGTTTAGAGGATTTGGATGGAATGGAATTTGTAGTCGGTAGTTGGTTTTGCTGTATGTTTTTTTTTTAATCTTGATGAAATACTGTGAAAGTTATAGTTGGTGGTTTTTTATTTACTTGTTTGTTCATCGGTATACTAATAGTTTTTTAAATTAACTTTTTTAATGCAAAATTTATTTAAAAATATTATAAAAATGGTATTAAAGCAGTGGTATTACGATTATTGCACATCTCATTTTCTTTATTGGAAAAACATTTTTTTATTAGAACCGTACCGAGCTTTTTTCCAATATACATATATTAATTCCTTGCTTTTCTACAAGAATATTTCTTTACATACAAATATATACACCGCTTACCACTATTTACAACCAATCCTCAACTTCATTGTTCCCAGGATTCCAGCGAAATTGCACTTCTTTATATTATTCGCACGCTTACTCGCGCTACTTTTTATCAACAGGGGAATGTTTGGCACCGTTTTATAATACGAATTTCTCGCGTGCTCCTCGCATTACTTCTGGTCATTGAATAACATATATGTATATATCTATATAAGATAGTGACGTAGCCTTTTGATAAACAGGGCTATTTAAACGTCGCTTGAATGAAATTTTAATCCATTTATTACTCCCGCGAAACCGCGCGCACAAACACAAATAAGTGACATAAAACGGTAACGCAAAATATATAGTTTTACCATCCTCCGTTCCGCGTTAAAATTGCCACCGTAATACTTATATATAGCTATATACCGCGCTTCTACTGTATTATCCAACTATTAATTTTCTCGTTCGTGCGTGCTTTTGAAATTATGAAAATGTGTCAACGATAATTTCGCTAACGAACGCAGCGCGTCGGAAACGAGCAAACTTTTTTTTTTACCAGTCGTTGTATACGCCTCCGCGAGAAAAGACAAATTGAATCGTGCGGCAAATGTAACGAGAAGGAGAGAGAGAGAGAGAGAGAGTGAGTGAGTGAGTGAGTGAAGATTGGCAACAACCTCCGTCTCGTTACCACACACCTCTAACAAGTAATTTCTCTTCCTCCTCGCACGCGACGAAATTGACTCGTGGCGAAATTATTTGCTCTCCATTCACACTCCAGAAACGCATAAACCTACTCTCTCTCTCTCTTTCTCACTCTTGACGAGTGCAGTACACTCTTGACGATTCCCTCGCTTACTCTCGTATCCCCCTCACATTAACATATACCCACATACACACGTCACGCGCGTATGTGTACATACATTGTACGCTTCAAGTGTACAATGCACGTACGTTATATACGCAAGTGCCTTCGCTCTCCTCTCGCTCTCTCTCGAGTGAAAAATTGGGCTGTCCACGACTAGCTGCTCTCCTCTCCCATCCATTAAAGCGACGGCGGCTGAGTGACGAGCCGTCGTCGTCTTCTTCTTCTTCTTCGCCATCGTTGTCGTCGTCGTCGTCGTGGTTGTTGTCTCCGTCGTATAGCATATACCATGTATAAGCTGCTATGTGCTCTTCTTTTTGTTCACCCCGCGTGCGAATAAGGAGAGAGACGCGCGCGTGTCTACCGCTTGCCCCGCGGGGACGACGAGGAAGAGTGTGTATAGTCACTCACGAGAGTGAAAGAGAGAGAGAGGGAGAAGAGACAAACGCGCCGGAGAAAGAGAAGAAAAAAAGTGTACGTGGCGAAGGTCGCGGCAGCGGCGGCAAGGCACAGACACACACGAAGCGAGTGTGCGCAACTACCGGCTGTGTACTCGGGTTTCGCGTAAAAGGCCGCGCGCGCGCTCGTGTATATGGGGAGAATGAAAAAAAGGGAGAAGAGCGGGAGAGAGAAAAAGAGAGACAATGATGGGAAGAGCCAGCGCCATCGACGAGAGAGAGAGAGAGAGAGAGCGAGAAGAGGAGGACCCTCCTGCATATTCCAAGCGCTTAAACGCCCCGGCGTTTCAAGTGAGCAGTATGTGTATGCGTGTGTGTCTATGGTGTACGCTCGTATATATATATGTATATGTAACCACCGGCTGCACTGTTCTATATATAAGTTCTCTTTCTTGCCTTTTTTTCAGCTTTTTGCGGATTTTTAATTACGGTTCGTTGTGCGAGAATCTTTCTCTCTCTCTCTCTCTCTCTCTCTGTCTTTCCTGTTCTGATTCTTATTGGATCGGATGAATCGTGAGAGATATAATAGTTTGTCGGATACGCGCGTGATTTTGATGTACAGCTGCGAGTAAATTGGGTTATTGTGATTTTCCGACAGGCGTGTTGAATTTTTCTCACGCGTCAAGTGTGCGCACGGGTTTAATTATATATATACGCGTTCTTTTTTTATACTTGGAGTGATTATAAATTCAAATGTACGTCACGGGGTGGAAAAATGTATGTTAACGATACTGACATAATAATTACTATATATATAAGTATGTAACTTTACGATGCTTTTTTTCTTTGCTAAACATTTAACGTATGTAGTAAAAGCACTGTATATACAAGGTAAAATAAAGGCATCGTCTGCGGGGTCTCTTGTTACCAACTAATTTATACGGTAAACACTTTGTACTCTCTTGACATATTTATTAAGAGAAACTTAATAAAAACTTCGAGATGCAAACTTTCAACTTTTTACTGCGAAGTTATGGTTAATACACTTATTTAAATAAAGTGCAGATACTTTTTAATTATATGACAGCCTCGTTATCAATTACAAGGACGACGCGCGGAAGTTCGCGCGTGCACCGCCACGTCCAGCAGATAAATTATTGTATCAAAGAGAGAGAGAGAGAGAGAGAGAATCACTCTATTTTTAACCTTTCGAACATTAGGCATTCTCCTCTCGCCATCCAGTGCGCAACTTTCCGCCTAAGTTAATTCTACACCCACGCTTATATACCTGCATCGAATGCGTCGAACGAAGACTCGCCTATATAGGCGTTAGAAAAAATTACTGCCGACATCTGCAGTTCGTCTGTCTGTATTAGGGCGTATATGTACGTGTGGTCAGGAGTAGTATATCAGTTATATACACACCCGCGTGGTGATCTCTCTCTCTCTCTCTCTCTCTCTCTCTCTCTCTCTCTCTCTCTTTCTCTCTCTCTCTCTCTCTCTCTTTCTCTCT
>JAYJLV010060685.1:0-17560 GCA_036873485.1 Torymus texanus
TTGGAGATGTCGATGTGGTGATGGTTTTATTGGGTTGTATGAGCAAAATGTTCAATGTTTTTATAATGGAGCGAATGCATTTTGAAAAGATTTGTATAATGAAAATATAATGAAGAGGAGGAAGAAATTGCAAGGGATATCCGTCAGATCAGTCGAGTATATTTTATTGAAGATTTTGGGGGGAAACGGGTAAAAAAAATCCACTTGTGACATTGTAGGAACATTTTCTAAGTACATCTCAACTACTCGAACCTCTACATATTGTCTTGTATGGGAGCCCACCATTTTTTTTAAACACTAACCGTTATTTTCAATTTTGACAGTAAATAATAGATTGAATAATTATATACTTGAAAACCAATGTAATTTAAAATTTTATCCATTTCTATATATTTAAAAAAATTAGTTTTCTTCTGAAAAAATATACTGCAACGTAAAATAATAAATAATCTCCTCAAAGGTTGTTTGTAAGACATTTTGATTAAGTTCTTCTATGTATTTACGATTGTTTTCCATTAAACAGTACCATATAGATAGAGATACCATAAAAAACCATGATTTCACTCTCATAAAAATTATCCTACGGTCGATCATAGCTATATGTACGTATAAAGAACGAAAGTTTTTCAAATATAGGAAGGTCTGGATGACTGATCTCGAAAGACATACTTATTAGACACAAAAGAAAAGTCCGCCGACCAATGTGTATTTACCAATCGTCAATCAGCGTGCGCGGAATGCGTCTCCGCACGCCATAACCACAGAAAGGTGGAGCGCTTATACACGTACGCGCACGCGTCGGCACGTTCTCTTTGTAATATATATATGTCTCACTGTTGCAATAACGGGCGCGTGACGAATCATTAACGCGCTTGTATCTGGGACTAATTTCACGCGAAGAACATCGCCGAGCGGTGAGAGTGCAACTACGTCTATATATATATATGCGCCCGCATAATTGACTCGTCGAAACTCTCCTTAAAAACAAACGACGACAGAGAAGACATACACACACATACACACACACACACACACTTACGTATACGACATACTCAGTCGCGGAAGTGATACAACAGCGAAAAAATTTGGAAAGCGCGCGCATACGCGAAGTAACGAGGTACGTATGCAGTTTTGCGATGTCTCGGAAAATTCACAAGAGCAGCAGCAGCAGCAGCTCTATGATGCGGGAAAAGAGAAACGCGGAGAACTGGTCCGCCTCGTGGTCTATCCGCTTTTGGAGAACCAAGGTGCACTGCGCCCACGGTCAGGGACTCCGTACGCGCAAGTCCCTAGAGTTCAAGTTGAACGCGGAAAGCAACGTACGCGAGGACAAGACGGCTTCTGTCGCCGCAAGTTAATTTACGAGTGGTGTGCCGCCGACGTCGTTGTTGTACTTTTTGCGAATCGAACGAACGGACGAACGAGCGTGCGATTGTGATTTTTCCTGTGGCTTTTGTATATAGGAAAGAGTAATGGTACGGGATGTTGTGTAGAAGGCGAGGTTGATGATGAATAGGAGAGGAATTATGTTACGGTGAGGATGCGAGTTGTAGTAAACGATATAGGAGATGTAAGGTTTTTTTGAGGTTTGGGAAAACCTTTCGGGATTAAAATTTGTGGTTTCAAAATATAGCTTTCGAAGGAAACTAAATTGGAATTATGTTAGTTGAAGCTTAGAATGGTGTATTTTAGGGAAATAAAATTTAAATATAGAAAGAAATGAAAAAAGTAATTTTAGAAAATTAATTGTCATCGGTGACGTCATGATAACAAAATAACAAGGCATTGTCATGACAAACAAACAGATTCAGTGAGCGAAATTACGCGAGGCGTGTAGAGAAACTATTACAACGCCGGAAGACTGAATGATGAATTGGACGCAGATGTAGGACATCTTGAAATAATATGTGAAAGCTGTATGCGCGCGTGCTAAGTAGTTGGCATCAGTTTACCGATCGGGGCGTAACTTGCTCATACTTAACACCTTCGCGTTGTACTTGTAATGCTGTAATAACATCTAATACCAGGAAGTGGGTCGACCATGTTTAGAATATTTACTGTAGCGTCTTCCATATAGGTTAGACGTGACAGTGGTAAATGTAGAATTGTTCATTGATATATTTTTATAAATTGTACGTATAATTAATGAAAGAGGTATCTTTTGTAAAATTCATTCGATTCGATGTTTAATAGAAAAAAGTTGCTTTGAAATTCTCTGGTCTATGGCAAGTATTCGTTCCGAAACAAGTATACCTTAGGCGCGTTTCATAGTGCAAGTTCATTGCACACTCGAGAGTATGAAGTTCAAGGTATTTAAAGTAAATAAAAACATTTGTTTTATACTTTTACAAAATTTGATTTTTACCATATGCGATAATTTTCTTAATTATATAAATATTTATAATACGCGTTTCTACCTTTATTTCGGTTTCATAATGAACAAGCGTATAATTTAAAGTTGCTTTTCACTTTTTCCCCATTTCGTTTGACATAAGTAATCCGAAAATCAGACTCCTCTCTGCGAAGAAAGTTTGCGTAATTGTATTGGACAGCATTTTTCTCTCATAAGCTCGACAACTCTGTTCGTTATGAGGTTGCACTATACCGATCGTAGCACTTTCCATCGTTGCGTCACGTTTTTCTTACACGTCTCGAGAATATTTCGCTTCTTTATACCGACGTTAATACTTATAATTGAATATACTCGCTTTTCAGAGACCCGTGACGGTTAAAAAAAAGGCTTTCGATAAAATCTTGCGTGTCGATCGCTAATTTCTTCCTCCCATATATACACGATTTTGATGTAATTATTCAACGATCTTATAATTAATCTTATGATTCACTGATTGTTATACATATATATTTTAATCTTATATTAATTAATTAGATGGATGAAAATTAATCTATGAAAATGTTACTGGAGCCAATTAAAATGTATACATCGCGATTGTTCGATACACGCAAGTGTGCGAGTGTCATTAATTAATATTCACGTATATCAAATGCTAGGAAACATTAATTACTTTGACATCATTTTTATTATCAATTTGTTATACACGAATCTGAAAAGAATGAAAATTAATGCCAAAAGTTCGCTTCGTAATATAATGTACTTATTGCGAACCACTGCTAAATCTCTGTATAAACCATACCTAGATTTGAAAAATCGGTATCCAGAGTAAAAGTACATACTACGTGTTTTGTATACATTGGCAAAAATATAAAGAGAAAATCAAGAGTAGTCTAAACAAGCATCCAATTAACCGCACCTGATGAACGCTCGTGCCTATTATCGTAAATCAATGCAGCCTCTGAGAAATCGCTCACCTACACTCGTGTATGCAGAGGAAACTTCTTATTACAGTGAGGTCACAAAAATATAACAGCTATGAGCTAAATGTTCGCGAACGCAGGAATCGCCGATATTAAAATAAATAATGCTAAGAGCAAGTCAGTTAAATAATGTAATAATGTATAGAAAGGGTCATGAATTTTATTGGAAGGTATTACTTTTAATTTTTTCGAAATTCTGGTTTTCGAAATTACACTCGGAGAAACCGTCACTGCGTGTCTCTCACCAGAGTTACGTAAAAAGAAACCCAGTGTACCTCGAACAAAGTACCATCAACTTATTACACCGTCAAAAGTATCTCAGCATTATCGTTTATATTACGCTTACGCTATACAGTATTCGAAAAGAAAAATTTCTCTTCCAATTAAATTCAATTTTGCTCCTAACATCTCAAAAATTCTTATTGGACTCGATTCAGACGCGAGCCCATCATCGATCGAAGCTAATAATTTTCTAAGAATTCGCGCGCCCCTTTTGATAGCAGTCATTATTAATGGCGCGAAAGCTCGTAAAAAATGAAACAAGGCAAGTCTCTTAAATACGTTTTTCTTCGCGCTGACGCGAATTACCACGCGGACTCTGCAATTACAATTAAGTTGGTTCATTTATGCAAGATGCCAGTTAATCTTGTGACACACGCGACGAGCTCGTCGTGTATGTCTGTGTGTGTGTATAATTATGGCAAGGGTCTGAGCGGATGATCGAATGGCGTTTTATAGGCGTGGAAGAAGTTTATTACGAGGTATACAAGGAGTGGATATTAAATGTAACACGGCGTATACTCTTCTTATGTATAAGCATCTAGATCGACCGAAATGATAGCACAAAGGTAGTGATTATTGCATTATCGGTGGTTTTAATGAGACAATTAAATGGTTGCTAAAAAGTTTCATGAAAGCATGCGTGAATTAACTGTCAACATAATATACTATATGCGTATATAGTTTGTGGTTTATGCGTTTGGTAAAATTATCAATTTTTAACATTGTTCAGAAATGGAGTACAACTTTGTGATGATAAATTTTAACGTTAGTTGGGTAATTCATACGTATTACAACATTAACAGAGTTTTGAAAATTGGAAAAAGAAATTTCATCCAAGAATTTCTCTTTAAAGTGAATTCAAAGACCACAATACCGATTTGAGAGAGTGAAATTCACGGTTTCTAACCCACTAGTTCCAGGAATGACTCATTCTCATAAATTAAATTATACTTAAAACTTTGATGTGAATCACTATTCGTATTATGTAAATAGACTGCATGATTTTGCGAATTTCAATTCCTTACAATTAATTTTCCAATTTTTAAGCATAACAATTTACCGTTGTTCACCGATACGCTTCAAAAAGAAAATCGTGCCGCATTATTAAATCAACAACCGCGCACTTGTATAATTAAAACCCCATCAAGATCCCCGAATCCAACTGAACGAAAGTGGGACGGTAAATTCCCGCATATTAAACGTCATTTCTCATCTCCTCTTGAATTTTCTACTCCACCGCTTTTGTCCCATTCACCGTCGCGCCTACCGGCGCTAAACTCAATTACCTCAAACCACTAATTCACCCTATCTCTTACTCTTGGGCATGAACGGCAAAAAAACCACGCCTCCTCGAGTGCGAAAGAAAAGAACCGCATAGCGTCGTCAAATCCATCCTCCTCCTCCTCCTCTTCACGGAAGGAACAACAGACTTTACCACCGCCGGCTCCAATCGCGATTACATTTGCCGCGTTCTCTCTACTTCCGCGCGCGCGCGCTCCATACGCACGTAGGTATATTTATTTGCCCGTGAAACCATATGTGTGTATGTGTGTAGAGAAAAAAAAATGTTGTAAGGAACGGGAGCGCACACGCGCATAACGTAACCGTGACTTTCGTGGTATAGCAGGCGGAATGGCAGAGAGGAACATGCGTGTGTATGTGTACGTCTATATATATATACACATGCGAAACACTTTCTCCTTTCGCCTCCTTTATGAGATCAGCGAGTGTATGTGTATATATATACAGCCGGGAAATACCAGTGAACGAGGCAAAGGATGGGGGATAGCATGCACTCGTGAGAGATGATCTCGAGAGATATCGAGGCATAGCATGCGATCACCCGCTGTAGTTGTCGCCGTCGTTCCGGGCGTGTGTTGTGTGTAGCGCAGTGGGAGAGGTAAGGTTTCAATGGACGGAGGAGGGCGGGTGTAGTTGGATGGAAATTAATGGGGTGATTAATATTGTGGGTAAGAATTGTAGTACGTGCGTTTGTAGTAGTCTGCGTTTGGAATTGTATGGTGAACTGAAGGGTCATGGTGCGAGGTATTTTTTTTGTTGCGATTTTTATTTGCATATCTTCTGCACTGGTTTTATATGGTTTTGTAGAAAGAAGATTCCTTGTCATTCTCAGTCACATTGTATCTGTAGTCATATCTAGTTGTATCTCGTAATCTTATTGTTTTTTACTTAAACTTATTGTATTCTCGTGTACCAGCAATCCATCAATCATAAAATTGACTTGTTAAAATTTGAATTTTTTTTTAAAGAGAATGCAAATTTACAAATGATAATAGAATTCATAAAAGAAAATTATACGCAAGAATCCACGCTGTTACCTTTAATAACAACGTTACTTCCGATTTCTTCATGCCATTTAATTAAACTGAACGGCAGTAAAACAAAAACAGTTGTAAGCATCACCACAAAGTACGCGCGATTGCTAAACAATGCGATGTAAAAAGTGTTGAGCAAACGAAGAGCAAAAAAAACTCACATGGGAATCACAGAAATCCGCAACAACGCGCGATCTACTACACGCCTGAGAAATTCCAAATGTAGTGTGAAAACTCACGCGCATTCTGCCTTCGCTTTGATATTTTCCTTCCGCCAATCTCCCGTGAGTAAATGCACGTATACGAGCGCTCGCGCGCTCGAGTTTCGCGAGAGCACGAAAGAGATTAATGTGGGAATAGCATGGTGAATCGTCACCGGTATCTCGTCGTCGTCGTTATTCACGGTCTATTGGTACGGCAAAATTAATGGTACTCTTACGCGTACGGAAGATTGTAAATTTAGCAGCCACCATACACACACACACACACACAGACACGTAGTGGAATTATTGTAATCTACGGGAAATTAAAGTCCTGTGGGCTTGGATGATTTATTTGTCTCGAAAAGAAGTATTCGATACTGACGTACGTTACTGATATAGTAGAAGACGCATGTGTGTGTGCGATGCACTGATGGATTGCAATGATTGAGTGACGAAATTACGGTCCTGTAATATTACGGTTGACATTAGGGAATGATTCATGTGGCGGTGACTCCGTTAGGAAAGGGAAAACGAAGAATTGCTACATATTACAGCTGTGGTTTCCAATGTTGTATGGAAGCGGATGGTTATAGTACAGCTGGTACTGTGGAATGTTTTATTTCATTCGTAAATCGCCCTGAAAAATAAAATGTGCAGTAATAATTTTGGGACGGAAATTATAACGAATTGATGCACTGCTGTATTATTGTAAATTAACCAGTAGTGAGTAATAAATTTTCTTTTGAATGAAAAGGAAGACTGTAATTTCCGCGCGTTTTGAACGTTTATCGGGAAAGCGATTAAAGATACATCAAAATTAATACAACTCTAGGGAGTTAGAAATCTATGTACTGATTGCAGATATTCTTTTTTTTACTTCTATATTTATGCTGATTGCAGTAACATCTTTAAGTAAATGTGTATGGAATTGTAAAAATTGCTCTGAGTCATCATATATATGAGAAACTTGTATAGAAACTATATTTACTATAAGAATAGCTATTAAGCATTGACACTAATGCAAGGAGTAGTGATCTTCATGTGTATAAAAAAGGTTGATTGTCCTTGAAACTCAATGAAGATATTCTCTAATCAATAAACATAGAATTTTAAAATTTAGAAAGACGCTTGTAATAACAATGATCGGATGATTTTACTTCACATATTTCACTCGAAACACTAGAAAAAACATATCTACAGATACTATTATTGTCAATATTCTTATGTACGCGAGTATCAATGTTATCATTTAACAACGCGCATATACTTACACTTTCGAAGACCGATCAGCACTCGTGTGAACCACCTGCACTGCTTTTTATCTAAAAAAAAACTTCGCAAGCGCACTCGCATCGGCTTTCTAAAATTGCACCGTCGTATAACCTATACCCACGATTCATCGCGTTACTTTCTTCTCGAGCTTATCATAACACTTATATACGCCGGTTGATATTTCCTCTATCTCCCCGTTAGCTAAAATTAACAATGATATCGATTCGCACCGTTAAGCTACGTTCACGTCGTGCGATCAAATCGTAAAAGCGCGCACGCGGTACAATCGCCGGAGTTCAGTGTTATATCGTCCCGCGTGCAGTGTCTATATAAACGCAGAAAGGAGGGAGGCGCGGTCGTGGTTAAAAATAAATGAGTATACAGCAAGACGTACTAATATCAAACGGTTTCAACCATCGTTTACGAAATTTCGATAGCACACTCGCGAAAGCTTTCACCATCGACGTATATAGTCGAAAATATCGGCGGAAATGTAGCATTCGATGCGAGAACTCGAAGAGGTGAAAAAAAGAATGGAAGAAAGAAATGGTCCACTTGCGCTCGTGTTCGCGCAATATATATTCGACCAAGGAGTTTGTGGCTTTCTACTCGCCTTTAGCACTGAGGTGCTGCGCGTGAGGTATAAATTCATAAGACATGTGCATTTTTCCAAGCGAAGGCCTATCTCTCGCTTCTCTGTAGCACTTTCTCTGCTTCCTCAGCCCTCCCCTCACGTATTCGTCCATCCAAATGATAAGGTTGTTCGTGCTAGGCAGGAGCCCGAAACTGTAGCGCAAAAATACAATGTGTCCGTGGTGTGATGGGTGTTGTATTGCATATAGTCGTTGGTGAAGATTGTGATTGCTAATTCTGAGGTGCCTCGGTGGAACGGAACGTGTATATTATATAATCGTGGTGTAGTTGGAAGATTGACGAATGCGAAATAGATTAAAATCAAGCGGGCGGAGATGTGGTTAGATAATTGTACAGGAAGTGACATAATTTATAGGGATGTGTACTCGCGAAATGGTCAATTGTAAAGCTGATATTAATTCGTGATATTTGTGGGTGATGAATCATATCAATCATAGGGTTATTAAGACTTTCAGTTGCGGTGTAAACTGCATATAATTTTTTTGTTATTTTTTTTAATGATATTATGAAAATTGTATATGAACAAAATATGTTTACCGACAATTATAACGTTTTAGGTGAAATCGTAAGAAAGAAAAGCAACATTATAATTATTAAATTTTTAATTGAACTATTGTAAAATTTATCAAAAAATCTTATACATGAGCTGCAGTGAAAGTGTTGAATCCTTTTAAGATCAGATTAGGAATTAAATTTGTAATGTTTCTCTTGAATCAGCTTCTGAACTTAATCGGTTTGCATGAACTAAATCAATTGATTTGAGAAAATGCTGCAATGGCATTATAAAATAAGTAAAAATAATTTTTGCTTGTAGTGGAAATAATTTTATATTTAAAATGTAGTTCTAACTCTGGATAAAGAATTAAAAGCTCATTGAAATAAAAGGATAAGCTCCTTATAAAAGAGTAGTATCCACTCAAAGAGACTTTTCAGAACGAAGAAACTCCTTTTCGGAAAAAGTATAAACTCCGTTTGCTCAAAGCTGTTGTAATTAAAATTAACCTTGCATTCTAATCTTTAAGCATCTGTTTTATCCATATATATACGTATTTGACATATCTGCAGAGTTCACTTGTCACTTCAATACTCAAAACACGGCTCTGACGTGTTATCCCCTATCATTTCGCACAAATCCGTCAGTGTTCCCAATGCTCAATATACTAATTGCAGCTTTCGCTTACAGGATGCAGATGGAAGGCAACGCGTCACTGGGCCATCCTCGCTCGTAACATGCGCGATCCGAGTCGCCCGTGGCAGATCGGTGCAGTGGCGGAAGTGCGGAGAGCCTCGAGGCCACCGGACGCCTACTTCTGACACGACTCGAGAGTATACGAGGAGAGAGAGAGAGAGAGAGAGAGAGAGAGAGAGAGAGAGAGAGAGAGAGAAAAAGATCAAGTCCCACTTCCTCTGATGAGAGATGGTGCTGAGCACGATCGTCGTGACATCGGCGCTGAAGGGCGCGATCGGCCTTGTGGGTACAGGCCTTTGGCTGGTGCCTCTACTCATCGCCGGCTTGTCATACTACCACTATGATCAATTAGGTAAAGTATTTCTCGAGGATCTTAACAGATATCTGGTAATTGCGAGTGACTTGTCGCCAAATGCCGGATGTATGAAGGTTTACGAAAGTCGAATGGAAAAGTTTGAAGATTAAGATCGAGAGAAAGAGGTACATGTGGAACGAAGTTGTTTACCCATTTCACGTGATTTCATTTCTAACAGAATATGAGCTATCTTAACGCTATAACCGGTTTTAAAATGTTTTGACTTTGGCCGCCAATGAAACGCCGCCGCCGATGTTATTCGATGTTATACAATCTGTAGCAGTTGGTGATTCAGTCGATTAGTTCGGGATTTATTCCATTTTTCATGAACAAATATTTTATGATTATAGGTAGAGCCAAAAATTTATGTGAATTGATAAAAATGGTAATGTTTGATTAGCAGATGTTATACTCTGAACCGACGGAATAAAAAGAAATTTAATGGCATATTTTTTTTCTGTATTTCATAATTTGTAATCTGATTTAGTGTAAGATACTGATTAAATATTTGGTCGAACGTTTGAACTTTTTTTTTTTAAATTAATTTATTTTTAGAAAATCAGTAACGGGTTTAAATAAGACGTTTTCGTTTTTATCGTGTGTGAAAATTAAACGAATTCCGATGAAAAGTATCTTTACATTTACGCACTCTTATCTTTCCATACTATTATTTTTTAGTAAAAGCTTCCATCAATGTCAATATTTTCCATAAATTCATAAAAAGTAGAGCTAGTTAAATATTTCAGTTAACTTAAGAACATAATTTGATTGGATTCAGAAGCAATATTTTAGGGAAATTAAATTTCTAGAAATTATCTAGTACCAATAATACGTAATGATTTTTATGCAGTAGACAGAAATATTAAGAAATAATAATACAGAGCGATTTCATTTATAGCAACTTTCTACGTATTTGATTCCTGTAAGTTTAAATACCGTTGAAATGGCATCTAATCAGCTGGATATTTAAATTTTTACATATCGCTAATTCTAAAGTATTTTGGTATTAAATATTTTTATACGTTCAGACTAGCTATCAGTAGTATTTATATTGGATTATTCGTGCCATATATTTGCATGTCTACTAAATACAATACTGCACTGTAATTAATGTTTATTTTTTTCAAGCATCAAATGAAAATCATAGAAGTCATTGATCGACTATTATAATTTTCCTTGACATCAAGATTGAGTAAGATATTAAACATGTAATAATATTTCCTATACAGTATCGTTAAAAGCGAGTCCCTCACCTTTACATAACGAGGCCACTGCACACACATACACATGACTATTATAAGAAAAAAAAAATGCATTTATATAACAATTACAAATTAAGGCGGCAAGAGTGAAGCAAAAATAAAGCGAGCGCGTGATTTCTCTTCGTCACGAACAAAAGACAACCTAGACTAACGAACGGCCGTCTTGGCTTTTCTTCTCTCTTTTTTCCTCCCCAATTAGATCCCGAGAGCCGACCGATCGATCGCTATCCCCTGGACGCCGAGTACGACTTCGTGGTGATTGGCGGTGGCTCGGCCGGTGCAGTGGTCGCCAGCCGACTATCCGAGATACCGCAATGGAAGGTTCTTCTGTTGGAAGCCGGCCCCGACGAGAACGAGATCACAGACGTACCGTCGCTAGCGGCGTACCTTCAACTTACCAAGCTCGACTGGAAGTACAAGACGGAACCAAACGGCAGGTCTTGCTTGGCAATGAAGGGCGGACGATGCAACTGGCCCAGGGGCAAGGTACTTGGTGGCTCGAGCGTTCTTAACTACATGCTGTACGTGAGGGGCAATCGACACGATTACGAGCACTGGGAAGCGTTGGGAAATCCAGGCTGGGGCTACGACGAGGCACTCTACTACTTCAAGAAGTCAGAGGACAATCGAAATCCTTATCTGAGGAAGAGCCCTTATCACGGTACCGGAGGTTATCTGACAGTGCAGGTGAGTCAGGTTCGCGGAATGACGACCGATGGAAATGAGTAAGGGCTTTCGTCAAGGTGACAAAAGAGCATTGTGATTGCAGGCTCCAGTCTATACAATTTTTCAGTTTACTATAATTTGTGACTTGCATATCTTGAGTTGCCCATCTTAGATTCTAAAAGCTAAAGTGACAAATATTTTTTAACTTCCGGTAACGAGACAAATTAAAATTCACATTTTATTTTACGTTATTAGAACTTTTAGATCTGTTTGTAATTTTGAAATTGGGTAATTATAAACATTGATGCTTAATACAATTAAAATGATTAACTCAAATAAGATGTATCCTGAAAATTATATTCGATCACTTATTCATTTAATTTTTTAGGAATCACCTTGGAGGACGCCGTTAGTGGTGGCTTTCGTACAGGCAGGAGTGGAACTCGGCTATGAGAATCGCGACATCAACGGAGAATATCAAACTGGCTTTATGATTTCCCAAGGAACGATTAGAAGAGGCAGCAGATGTTCTACAGCCAAAGCGTTTTTGAGACCAGTAAGGCTCAGGCAGAATTTACACACTACCTTAAATTCTCATGTCACAAAGATTATTATTAATCCAGCAACTATGAAAGCAACAGGAGTCGAATTTGTACGTGATGGACGGCGTCAGCAAGTGTGGGCCAGAAAAGAGGTCATATTATCAGCGGGTACCATTAACAGTGCACAAATTCTTATGTTATCAGGAATTGGGCCAAAAGATCATCTTCAAGAAATGGGCATCAAAGTGCTTAAAGATCTGAAAGTAGGCGACAACATGCAGGATCATGTGGGCATGGGTGGATTAACGTTTCTCATTGATAAGCCTGTGGCAATCGTTCAGGATAGATTTCAAGCTGCACCTATGACGATGCACTACGTAGCCAACGGAAGAGGACCTATGACGACCCTCGGTGGAGTTGAAGGATACGCATTCGTTAATACCAAATATGCTAATGCCACAGGAATGTATCCAGACATTCAATTCCATATGGCACCAGCATCCATAAATTCTGATGCTGGATTGCAAGTACGAAAAGTCTTAGGCATCACCGATGAGGTTTATAACACAGTTTATCGACCAATAGCAAACAAGGACGCTTGGACGATAATGCCACTGCTTCTGAGGCCTCGGTCGCGTGGCACTGTTAAACTGCGAAGCTCTAATCCATTTCAGAGCCCGAAAATTGACGCCAATTATTTTGACGATCCTCACGATATAGCCACTCTAGTGGAAGGGGCGAAAATAGCTTTGAAAGTAAGCGAGGCCAAAGTTTTCAAGCAATTTGGTTCAAGAGTACATCGAATAAAATTACCTGGCTGTCAGCATTTACAGTTCGCTTCAGACGAATACTGGGAATGCCACATACGCCACATATCCATGACCATATACCATCCTGTGGGGACTGCAAAAATGGGACCAGCGTGGGATCCAGACGCGGTTGTTGATCCACGATTACGAGTTTACGGTGTAGAGGGACTCAGAGTTATCGATGCGTCGATAATGCCGACTATTTGCAGTGGAAATACTAATGCTCCTGTGATCATGATTGCCGAAAAAGGTTCTGATATAATTAAAAATGATTGGAATGTTCTTAATAATGTGTGATATGTACATTAATGGATTAATAAGTTTCAATGTAAATAACCTATGAGTGAATGAATAGTTGACATTTTAGTTAAAAACGCATTACGTATAATTTTTGTGTACAAAGTGCATTTGTTGTTGATGATAGTTAATTATGTGTATATATAAATTTATAGCATAAAATGAAAAGTCAGGGTCCTGTAATTAAGACTAAATCCTTCTAAAATTGTATTTAAGGATAGTCAAAATGAAAATTGTAATTTATCAATAACGTATTGCTATCATAGGGACCATAACGAAGAATCAATTTTTTTCTTATTAAATAACAGTTATGCCACTTTTATATGAATTGTGCATTTGTTTAGTGTAACTGTAAGGAATAACAAATTATTGTTGGTGTTACAGGATGTGTTTCACATTCAAGTATAAGAAAAAGTATCGATAGAAGTAATTAATGCATAGATTCGACAACATTCGATGTATATTTTAAATGTAAAAAATGTAAAGAAATTTTCTGTACATGTACACATTAATCCTACAAGCTACAAATGTAACTATACGCTTCGAAAATTGTCACTAAATTTGCGATACTTTTTCATATCCTAGATATTTAAGTTCACATCTGAAACTGACGTACGTGTTCTCAGGTATCATTAAGTTACTTGTGCCATAGCATTTGTTTATCGCTGATTAAGCTATGTTGAATAGAAAATAAGAAGAATCAAAAAATAAGATTACAACTGATACTAAAGAATTTATTACGAGTAGTTTAAAATGTAAATTGTTTTGTATTTTCTAATTGTTATAGATTATGAAGGTGTTATAATAAATTTTTCAATTGTTGTTGGAACAGTAATTATTTGTTTATAACTCCCTTAAAATTATGATGTTACATAAATATATTAATAATTTTGTTACAAAATGTATATTAAATACTTTTTAATGCGTATAAAAATACGTGACATGAATAAAAATTTGATATAAATATAATGATTCTCATATTTATTTTGAAATTATGTAATTTAATATTAAAAAATAACTTTTTAATGAGAACAAAAATATTTTCAAATAAATTCTCATTGAACTGCGATGAAACATTTCAAAGTAATAAAATTTTTCACTTCTTAGTGTTTCATGGAAGGTGCTAGTGGGTTTTACACTTTGCTTTATTTTCTCTTGCGGCTGTGATCGGTCAGCCGTGTAAATCGCGAGTGTTATATTGAGTATTCACACATTACATGCATACTTATAGTGGTTGGTTTAGATTGGAAGCGTAGAAAACAAGCAGCTCAATCTCGATCAATCATGCATGTTTTCTAGATGTGATGACATGATCCTTTCTACAAGTTCCACGTACATGCAGTACACACAATAATTTGTATGTGATCTGTATCTTGTTAAATATACTTTCACTCTACCACTTGGAATGCGGAAATTGTTTTCAAAAATTATATTTAAAATGATCACATCTGCAAAAAAATAGAATCGAACAAGGCAAAACGAATCTGTTATTTTAAAGTAATACAACTTTTTAAAAACAGAAATGATGATGTTTCGTTTCTACTTACATTTAGAAATTAGTTCGGTAAACAAAAATATTAAGATAATCAAATTACATTATAAACTGAGTTTCTGGTGCTGTGTGCTAGCGCCTCGTTGTTAGATTGTCCGTGTATCGTATTTGTATATCGTGAAGCTACTTAACAGGGGCTACTTTCTATTTTCATTTCGCACGCACAGCTATTTTAAGTGTTACACAATTTTCATCGTAGCAGTTTATATTATCATTTTGTTTTCAAAAATAAAATAAATTAATCTTTATTTGTACTATATGAAAGAATTAAACAATTTTTTAATAATCTGTAATTTTAATTCTGAAAATTTTAAATATTTCACGGGATTTTCCAAATTGTAAGAAGATTAATATATGCTTTTTGTTGACTACCAGCATTCTTGGAACATTAAAAAGCTGACGTTACTGGACAAAGTGCAGGGTACCACAGGTTACGAAACACTCTATAATGATTTTCTCGACGTCATTGAGCACGGTTATATTATACTAGTAGATCGTCTGAAAATCAGATGCATTGAGTCAGTGCGTGGTGAACGAATGCATAGAATAAAATTCGGTTGTGCGATTAAAAATGTGCTATAAAAATTCTAGAAAACATGTAAAGACAAGGGAAATTTTAATTATTTAACTATCATAAAAGGGAAAATGTGTCAAATAACGAAAATAATATATTTTAATATTGAAAAATCCATATTATCATACCAAGATGAAACAATTACTTTACATATTTGTTATGACGACTATGATTGTTTTAAGCAGTATGGGTTACAACGAAAATAATAAAACACCTAATCTTAATGGTTTAGAAGATAAAGTATTAATGAATAGAGGTTTAGTGAATTTAACCGTGGGTGCTTTAAAATTTATGCGTGAGAGTGAACATATAAGAAATACTAAACTTAAAGATATTACACCGAAGAACGGCGATGAGTTTGATTTCATAGTTATTGGAGCAGGTAGTGCAGGTGCAACAATTGCTTCGAGACTAAGTGAGGCATTGGATATAACAGTTCTTTTGATTGAAGCTGGTCGAAATGAAAATTATATGATGGATATTCCATTGCTTGTGAACTATCTTCAATTTGTTGATGCTGTAAACTGGAAATATCAAACAGAACCGTCAACAACCTACTGTCAAGGAATGACAGATCGAAAATGTAATTGGCCGAGAGGTAAGGTTATGGGGGGAAGCAGTGTATTAAATTACATGATAGCAACTAGAGGAGATCCAAGAGATTATGATGAATGGTCGAATATGGGTAATGATGGATGGTCGTATAAAGAACTTCTAAAATATTTTAAAAAACTTGAAACCATTGGTATCGATAAATTAAGATATGATCAAAAGATGCATAATACGAATGGACCAGTTTACATTGGTTATCCACCCTATCATACGCCATTAGCAAAAGGATTTTTAGAAGCAGGTCACGAATTGGGATATCCAATAATAGATTATAATGGTAATCAACATGCCGGATTTTCTTACATACAAGCAACAATAAAAAATGGAACAAGAATGAGTACTAATAGGGCTTACTTATACCCAATAAAAAGAAGAAAAAATTTGTTTGTTACAAAACTTAGTCATGTTAATAGAATATTGATAGATTCTGACAGTAAAAAAGCGTATGGTGTAGATTTTACAAAATCAGGAGTTAATATTCAAGTGAGAGCAAAAAAAGAAATTATTTTATGTGCTGGTACAATTGGTTCCCCTCAAATATTAATGCTATCTGGCATCGGTCCATCAGAACACTTGAAAGAAATGAATATAAATGTCATTCAAAATGCTCCTGTGGGAGAAAATTTAATGGATCACATTGCATATGGAGGCTTAGTATTTTTAATAGATCAACCTATTAGTATAACATCTGATGAAATGGCGAATCCTATGAAACCGCACATACGAGAGTTTTTAAATAAAAAAACCGGCCCACTTACAGTTCCAGGTGGTTGTGAGGCATTAGCATTTGTTGATATTGATAAACCAGGTGCGTTAGATGTATATCCAAACATTGAACTACTATTTATAGGTGGATCAATAGTATCAGACCTTTCATTTCGAAAAGGTTTTGGCATTTCCGAGGAATATTGGACAATGTTCTCCAATGTCTCGGGACATCATTCGTGGACAATTTTTCCTATGCTAATGAGACCTAAAAGTCGGGGTAAACTTTTACTTCGAGATAATGATCCAAATTCAAAGCCAAAAATTTTTGCTAATTACTTAGATGATCCGGAAGATGTACGAGTACTAGTGAAAGGAATCAGAGCAGCGATTGAAATAAGTAGAACAAAGGCTATGCAAAAATTTCAGTCAGAATTTTATAATGTTACTGTACCTGGTTGTGAGGATTATGAAAATGATTCTGATGAATACTGGGAATGCGCAGCAAGGGCTTTTACATTTACGATTTATCATCATACTGGGACATGTAAAATGGCGCCGGAAGATGACCCCACGGGTGTCGTCAATCCAAGATTACAGGTACAAAATTGTTTAAATTTGAATATACAATATATTTATTACAATTTTCATTAACTTATTTAAATTACGTTTAGGTCAAGGGTATCCAAGGATTGAGAGTTGCTGATGCATCAATTATGCCAAAAATTATTACTGGTCATACAAATATTCCAGCTATAATGATTGGAGAAAAACTTGCTGACATGGTGAAAGAAGATTGGGATTTAAATACTAAAAATAAATATTAAAGAAATATATAATTAATGGGTCTGAAGTTTGCAACGTTGGGACGCAACGAAATAATTTCTCACAAATAAATAAAACAGCTAAAAATTTGC
>JAYJLV010060696.1:0-17556 GCA_036873485.1 Torymus texanus
CCGTCAATACTGCCCGCGGGTTTGGCGGGGACGCGCCATCTAGCGGCGGCGCTGGCACTACGCTGTGCCAGTGCAGCTTGGCGCGAAATTTGAAACGCGCGGTGGATCTTTTATACATGTGTGTGTGTGTATGCGTGTATCAAAGAAAAGGAGGAATAGATTTTAAAATAATTATTAATCATGGATGGATGTAATGATCTTCTTAATCTAAGAAAACCATCAGTTTTTCATTTTTTTCAAGAAAACAAAGGTTTTAATCATTAAGGGGAAAGCGCTGGCACTATTACCATAAAATAACCTATTTTCAAGAATTTTTTGGTAGTCGAAAGCCTGATCCGACTTGATTTTTTCTGAAATTAAAGTTTTTAAAAAAAATTTATAATACTCGCATGAAATATATAATATTTATGATTTGTTCTGCTTGTAGGTGACAAAATTTCCTAACTTAAAAAAAAAAAAAAATAATTTATATAAAGTTATTGCTGAATAATTAGCCATTGAAGTTACAAGAAAAATGCAAATAATCATCAAAATTTAGTTTTTGACCTCTGATATCTCCAAATCTATTAGCCTAAAAAATCTAAAAAAATTCAGGAATATCTAGAATGGGTATCAGAATATTTCCTGAGAGTTTCAAGAAAATCTATTTCTTGACCTCTAGATTTGATAGCTTGAACATATATATATATATACACACTAGTGGGGCTTCGTCCCCCTGCTCGCTCCGCTCGCCAACCCCCCATTTATTAAACTAATTGGACGACTTGCTTTTTAATCTAAAATATAAAATAAAAATTATTAGGAGATACTAAATGAAAATATTTTACCGATGATTCGTGATTGTAAAGTGTGAAATTCTCCATCTTTTCCACGCCACCCATGAGATAGATAGACAGGCGCGTTTTTTGAAGGTATCCCCTTTTGTAATAATATCACGTATTATGTTAATGTAATAGGTTGGAGCAGATTGTATGCTACATTGATATTTTTACGTTGGCGCTTGGATCTGACCGTAAGGTTCGGTAAAAAGTGACACTGTCGATGTTCTTGGTGTTATTTGCTCTCTGCAGTATTATTGCTGCTGCTGCCATCGCATTTTTTTTGTCACAGCGTAATTGGCTTCTTATTCAAAGCCTTAATAGCTGCAACCCGTTTAGCTAGAGCCAACGCCTTTGTGATGGCAACCTGGCGTGCAGGTGTCAGAGCACATATATCTTGCTGCCCCATATTCTTTCCATTTACCAGATCTTCTTGATTTTTACAGATCTTGCAAATATGCAGTGTAAATGTACCGTTGCTTGTGGATTTTTGCACTTCAGTCATCACTCTGCCTGCATCATGAAATGACGTGAATTTATAACAGTTAATGACTGTGGCATCTTTTCTTGGCACTTTCCTACATTTAAGACACGATTTTGGTATCTTCGGTACTTTCGTCTGGATATGCAGTACAGACAAAACAATTTCCTAAAGGTTCTAATATTTAATTTAACTTCAGAATCAATATTGATGAAATTAATTACAAAATTAATTGAAATTTACGTTGCCAGCTTTGTTTGTTTCTTTTGATTTTGAGATGCGCGCACGCAATAATTAAGTTAGTTACTAATAAATATTATGACAGAACGATTAGAAACTCGTCAAATTTCACATAAAAACTTTGTTGATTAAATATTTAGCTTGTCTAACAATTTTTTCCTTATTTTTAGAGATAGCCTTTTCGCCAGTTTAAGACCACCCTTAAGCCCGTCCAAAAGTATATCTCCTCCGGCTGGAATTGGAGTTAAGCGAGATGACAATTGGAGTCAGTCAGCCTAGTGGGTCAAATAATTTCGCTATACCTTGGAAAGAATTTGAAAAAACAAGGATGTTATGAATATAAATCGGTTTGATTGATGGCGCCGCTTCATCCCTAGGGTAGCCTAAATTTCTTCCAACTTAAGTAAAACCTCGGATGGGAGGTTTTGAAGCAGAGCTGCTTCATTCGTAGTCAATTTTCCTAATTAAATTTCATTCTCCCAGAAGCTAGTAATTGAATAATCGATTGACCATGTCGCTGAGTGGCTTAGAGGGTATCGTGTGTTCCATCAAAGATATGATTAATAGAAATTTGATGACGGAGTATGGGCGTGGCATCTGGTTCTAGAGAAATATCCAAATTTCCGTCTCGTTACACAAAATTGTGTAAAACCAAATGAATCTTAATTTACTGTTATGTAACGAGACGGAAATTCGGATATTTCTCTAGAAATTCGCTTGTTCTCTAGAACTTGGTGTCGTGAGAGTCAATCTGAAAATCCACGTACAAATCGACGCTCCCTACTAGCACATTTCAGATTCTCCCGCGATGATTAGCACATTTCGCTCTCCTAATTTTATAAAATTCGTGAAAATCAAAAGGTATATAAAAACATGTATATTTGTTCCCATTGATTTTTTAAAACAAGATTCAAAGTAATGAGTGATATTAATTAATTTATTAAAATAAATCATTTTTTTGTTATTCACTTTGAATTTTGTTTTAAAAAATCAATGGGAACAAATATACATGTTAATTAGACACATTAAGACTTTTTTGTAGGCAAATATTATTATATACCCTTTAATTTTCATAAATTTTGTAAAATTATAGGAGCACGAAATGTGCTAGTCTTCGCGGGTAAGTTGAGATGTGCTAGTCTTCGCGAGGAATTTGAAATGTGCTAGTCTTCGTTGGGAGCGACGAAATATCGAGTCCATGAGGTAAACTCAATTTTTCGTCGCAGCTACTCGCGAGTCGCGAGGCGCATCCTCTCAGCTATGACCGTTGTTTCTGACTAAAAAAAAACTCCTCAGTTACATATAAGAAAAATAAGGTCAATTCTTACTATTCTTACTCGACGCAACCGGATCAATGTAATTAATTTCGATGGAGTTAGTAAACGTCACACCGTCCGCTTACCGCTACGAGTCGAAAATACAAAATGACCGATGCACGGATGAAAAGACAAAAAGTTTTACCTAAAGAGGTGTGTTTCCTGTTATCGCTTAGGAATCCTCTCCTAATATGCCAGGCCTTATCTTCCATTCGACTTCTGGTATCAGGTCGAGTCCTAACATCCAACGTTCACTTACAGACGCTTCGGACCCCAGGAGTCGGTTAGATTGTTAGCATCCGCTGGTCTCCGTAGACGGTAGGTGTTGGCGGGCACTACGCTGCACAGGTGAAGACGCACGATATCGTTTGCTCCGGACGATCTAATTCGCGTAGGCGCGGTTCGACGGCCCGTGAAAGTCTGATTCAAAAATTGAATTGAAGTGCACGAATTCGCGGTAACGAGAGACAAACGAGTTCAATAGAATACGAAGAACCGGGATAAGTATTTTCTTTCTATTTTATCCTTGAACTTTGTCCTAGTTGAACAATTATAAAAGTAAAAATAATTTAGGATTTCGTTTTAAGGAAAATATGATAAAAAAATGTAAATGGTAAATATTTACAAATTTTATTTTTTTTATTTTTAATAATTTATTGTATCATAACAGTAACAATTGTAATTATAACATATATTGGTATTCATAAACATACATTTTTTGTATAAAATATTAAACATATGTTGTTTTGGATGTTTATTTTATATATATATAAAATACTGTAACTATTAATAATAATTAAAGAAGTAGACATTTAAAATATCTTTATTACGTATATGTGTGTATATATATATATATATATATATATATATACACACACTTACAATGCATTAGTTCTTCAATTTACGTAAAATTTTAGAATTAGTATCTGTAATAATTTCCAAATTCTAAGGTTAATCATCAAATAGTTCCACCAATTATGATAACTGAATATATTATTCAAAACATGCAATAGCTTTATCCTGTTTGACTAGTTTGAAACGTATAAAGAATAATTTTTTATAGTAACATAAATACTAAAAGAAGGCAGGAACTGTGATAAATAAATGCATTTGAATTAATTAATTAGTTATATGATTTATATAAAGATATCAACAATTGTTTACATATAAGAATATTTTAACAAATATTGTATTTTTTAGTTTTTTAAAAGCTTTTAGCAACTTGTACAAATATTTGTAATCAATTTCAAAATTGATTTATTTTTTATTTTTTGTTATTTGTATGATTGATCTATAACCTGTTTATATAAATGAATTGCATTTATAAAGATTGGATTGTTACCAATTTATAAAAGAAATATTAACTTTGTTTACACAAATAATTATTTACTTTAAATAATGTTATTGTCACTTTTATTGCAGTATAATAAATACTTAAATTTCGTTTCTCAGTTATTTATTTTAATAAAATAATAAAATCATTTTCTATATCGGCATTTCTTATTTTGTACACATGTAAAAAATATCGCTTATCTGCTTATTAACATTTAGATACATATAAAAATATCGTCAATAAACGTCATTACCGTAATATAAATACTTGCTCTGGTTAAGTTTATATCAAATACTCTTAACTCGAATGGTCCATTTTTGAAAAATATTTTCATAATTTTTTCATTAGTGTTGACTTTTGTTCTTTGGCAGTTTCTTCTTCAATTCAAAATTGAGTTAATACCAATAAATGAGTAAGAATGACAAAAAGAATATTTGAAGTTCGCTTCATTGTAGATTTTACTGCACTGGATGGTTTTAACGGTTTTCAAGTATACCCGTTTGTCCGAAATTAGTGTCTAAGAAATTACTAGCGAGTATTTGAGTTTTTTGCGTTTACTGGTTTATTTACCTATGTGCGTAATGAATAAAACGAGGAACGGATAGAAAGATTAATTTCATAGAAATATTATTTAGTTTCATTGGTTTGATTTTTTTAATCATTACTGTGATCAAAAGATTACTAAAGCTTTAACAATAACCAAGATCTTATTACTATGGACTATTCAATGTGTAGTGGTACTGATTGAATCTTTCACATAATAACTATAATTTCACATCGTCAACTATAATATCAAGATGTTTTGAATGCTCTATATTTTTTTATTGAATCATTAGAGTATTATGTAGTTTTCGTAAAATCATTTGTAACAAGTAGTAGCATTAATTAAGTCTATCTGTCCTTGCAAAACTTGAGGTTGTAATTAATTATTTTACTTAACAAGTATTCAATTATTACATTTTGTAAGCAGGTAGACATGGACATTCAGGTCATAAATATCACATAACCATCAATTGCTAATTCTGGCACTCGAATACATTGTCAGGCACTTATACCAGTAACGCAAAATGGAACGTCTGTATCACGCAGCCTGTAATGGCCGATGACCTCACAAACACTCAAACACGCACCTTTTCACATGTAGTATACATTTAAACACATCAGTACTTGTTCGTATTCTCTCCCAGCTCGTTGTTGTCCTCATAATCCAGAGACTTGGCGCCGTTCAGCTCGTCCTGGATCTCTGCGAGGGTCTTGCCTTTGGTCTCGGGCAGCAGAATCACCGTGAAGACGACGCTAATAATGCTGCAGACAGTGAAGATCCAGAAAGCGGTATACATGCCGAAGGCCTGCGCGATGTCGCTGAAGAACTTGGTGATAATGAAAGCGAGGGCCCAGCAGGCAAAGACTGTGATGCCTGAAGCCTTGGCCTTTACCTCTGCTGAGAACATCTCACCCATGATGGCCCAGGGTAGAGGTCCCCAGCCGATGCAGTAAAAGCACATGAAGATGACGAGCGAAGCGATCGGCAGCCAACCGAGATCCTTCACGCCGTTCTCGTCCAAATTTTTCATGAAAAAGTACACACCCAGCACACCCTGTTGCATAAAATAAGTAAGGTTAAGGATATAAGTTTATCTGTAGTGATAGATTTATATAATATATAAATAGCATTTTTGCGATTTTCACCGCTTATTAAAGTTTTACTGCAGATTGAAATTTTTTAATAATAATTTCAATAAGTAATTGATAATTCCTTTTTATTTTATGTACAAACATTATAATGTTCCATGTAGTGATTTCTGCAGTAAAATCTAGATTTGCGGTCTGACATCAACGTCTGTCATTATGCGAGCAGGTGCTAATATCAAATTCACGACAATTTCACAGTCGAGGTCTGGCGCACTTAGTTCATTAGATGTTACCGCCACGTTGCATAATAGAAAGCTGCGCGTATATACGTGCGCGCTTGAAATGTTCCTTCCGCGCGGGTGGCGCGCGTATTTGCGAAGCTTGTGCAAACTTCCGGAAAATCCAAGCGGTATAAGTTATAAGAACCCGTCAGTGGTAATGAGCAAAATTAGCTGAAAACGAGCTTTTTTATTATAATTTTCAATTTACCAGTATGCAAGTATCTGTGGACTTATTCGTATAACGACAATTATATATAGTATATAAAAAGGAAAAAGAAAAAAAACGCGATTCGAGTTAGGCGAATAGATGCGATGTAACAAATGGCCTTGCGCATAAAGCAAGATTGTAATTTTGATACGCTACGCGTGTCATTCTCAGTTATGAAGAATTTTCAGAAAAGATGTTTTAAATGACATGACGTATGATATTAATTTTAAAGGCTCTTAACCCTGTCAGGCGGGAATTATTAAAAAAAAAAAAAAAAACATTTTTCCAAATTCAATTGTTGATAACAATTTCAAAATGATTTGTAATTGAAAAAAAAACGACTGTGACATATCTTAGATAACTAGCCTGGATTTTCAAAAATAAAAAATTTTCATTTTCAGAGCTTTATTTTCCAAAATATACTTTAAAAACAACAGAGAAGTAATTGGTGTGTGTGTATATATATGCCGCAGTGCGCGTGAATGAGTTAAAGACATATAGGATTAATTCTGTGGCTTCCGGAAATAACCGAATAAGTCCACTTTTCGAGTTTCCGAGAAAAACGGGTTATAATGTTCAAACTCATTATGAAAGATCGGGAGAAACGAGATGAATCGCGATACTTGACTAGTCAATTGACACATTCAAAACACATATTTACACGCGGTTTGAACAGATTATACATTTTACGATGCGTTAAAACGAGTAAGAACTCAACTGAAGTATGGACTTATCTGGTTATGCCGGGAACTGTGGACTTATCTGATAGTGCGGTTTGTATTGTACTAATATTGTACAATTTAAAAATGTTTATAATTTGAAAGTGTATAGGAATTTTTTAAATAAACAGATAAATATATATTAGTCATCATATTCACATTCAATTTGAATAGATAAAATAAATTATTTCGTGTGAATTGTAGCTTTACGGCAATATTTTTGCTACTACTGAAAGTGGTAAATGAAAAGGCCTATTTGAAGAGACAAAATCCGGAGTTATCTCGATTTTCAAAAAAGTGGACTTATTCGGTTATTCCGGGAAGTCACAGAATTTTATTACATTCTCTTGGTATTTTTCGAAAATTATCCGAAATCAGAAATCACAGCCAAAAAAAATCGAGTTTTTGCATTTCAACCGCGACAGTACACATAAACAATCATTTTAATAGTAAAATTACAGATTTATTTTACGCATTCTATAACAACTTTTAATTATGTTAGACTCTTAGTGTTTACAGTGCGAAAGTATGAATGAAAAGTAAAGCAATAATGAGTACAATCGAATTTCACACCATAATGCAAACCTATTAGGACATCAGTATCCTATAGCATACTAAACCCTTATCTGAATCCCTGTAGCATAACTCACCGTTCCGATTGTGGTGCCGACGCCGGAAAAGACAAGCAGTGTCCGCCTGCCGAGCCGATCGACGATTAACGGCGTTACAATTGAGGCCAAAAGCTGCACGACGCCGACTATGATGGTACAAACGGCAGGATCGATGGTCGTACCCGTGCTCGTGAAGATCGTCTGTGCGTAGAACAGTACGACGTTGATACCCGTAAGCTGCTGGAAACTAACGGCTGCGCACGTGAGTAGCAGCGCCTTGAAGTTCGCTTTTACTGTGAATAGGTCCGACATTTTCACCTCCGTGCCGAACGCCTTTTCAACCGCAGCCTGTTAGGAGAGGATTTAGTTTAGTTTCAAACCTCGCTGAATGAGTATGAGAAAAATTTACAGGAATAAATATTTTTATGAACAAAGATTATGATATTATAGTTCAATAAAGATAAACAGAAAAATAGTAAGTATGTTTGAATAGTGATTTTTCACTTTTTTGATACACTTTTCTGAGATATCTTCAATATTGGATATAATAAAAAATCAGAGAATTTACATAACGGTTTAAATAATATTCACTGATAATATTTAAATTAAGATAGAGCTTATTTAATACTTGTGTGATTTATGTGTAAAACATCATATCAGTTAACATTTTTGATAATCTAACGAGAACTTTAATTAATCAACAAAATAATGCAAAAATAAACTTAGTTGGTTACGCTTAATTAAAAAAACTGTGTGCGTCTCGGGACGCTCGACGGAAGTGATAAGTTCAAATAAAATCAGTTGAAGTAATAACGTTGAAACTATTTTAAAGTATATGTTTATAAAGTATAAGTAGAATAAAGGTATGACTTGAAAAGGTTAGAAATTATATGATGATGTATTAAAAATATCAAAAGAATAAAAAGAGAAGTAGATGATGCGTGTCGTATACGTACGCATCAGTTGTCGGGTTGTTTCGTCAATTTTTGGAGACTGACAAAGAGAATATATCAGATCCAAATCACGGATTTCGTTCAAAATTTGAGATATGTTTTTAAATGCTAAAATATGAAGGAAGCCGTAATACTAGATCCTAACCCTTTGATAAACTACAGTTATCGACATTTTTCGACTGATCAAAATATTCTGTTTTTTATGTTCATATTCCGTCCAAAAAAGCGTGATATAAACTTGTAAAAAAAAAGAAAATAAAACTACAGAGTGCGAGCTATCCGTTGTCTTTTTCAGAATTAAAACATGTCAATTGCTTCCAAAGGTATGGTAGTTTGAAGTTAAGTAACAAAAAACCGCTGATAAATGGATAAAACCTAAAGCATCAACATCATGTATAATATTTAATACATTTTTGTTGCTTAATTTCAAACTAACATAACTTTTAAAGGAATTGATATTTTTAATTTTGAAAAAGGCAACGGAAAGCTGGCACTCTGTAGTTTTATTTTCTTTTTTTATAAGTTTATATTACGCTTTTTAGAACTGAATAATGAACATTAAAAAAAACAGAATATTTTTATCAGTATTTCCTTAATATGTTGATAAAAATGCGACAACTTTAGTTTATCAAAATGTTAGGGTCTAATATTGTGGCTTCCTTCATACAATATTTTGGCATCTAAAAACATATCTTAAAGTTTGACCAAAATCCATTATCCGAATCTGAGATACTCTTATTGTGAGTATAATAATATAATATAATAATATAATATACACATACTGGCCCGTTGCCGGCGCAATATGCCGTATGCCGATTTCATAGCTATGTGTATAGTATATACGCATGGTATGTACGATATCAATTTCATTTAATATGATATCATAAAATACATTTCGATTTTAACGGCATTAGAGAAGAGTATCGAAATAAGTTCGTGTGCAACGAACCCATAGTCAAATCAGTGCTTCGTGAAGAGGTTATCTAAAATCTGAAATCTGAAATAGTTGTAACGTGATTGATTTATTGAAAATGATATAGTTAATGTATTATAAACAAAGTGTAGTTAACATAACTAAGATAACTATTTTTAACACAATGTCAATACTTTAGAAACCGATATTATCAGCATTAACAATTGTTGATAAAACACGGGAAATTTTTTTGCTTCTCAACCAATTTTAATTTTGAAGGTCGCATTATTTTCCTTAAGTAATTTCATGTCGACTTGTCGAAGAAAAAATTAAAAATTATTCAAAGCTCAAAAAGTTATAGCCAAATATTTTTTTTAACCACATGCACGAATTTATGAACAACTACCTATAACTTTTTGACTTTTGAATAATTTTTCCTCCGACAAGTCACCATGAAATTATACTTAAGAAACAAACGCGACCTTCAAAGTTAAAATTGGTTGAGAAACAAAAAAGTTTCCCATATTTTATAAATAAATGTTAGTGCTGATAATATCTTGTTCTAAAGTATTGAGATTTTGTTCAAATAAGTTATCTTAGTCATATTAAATACACTTTGTTTATGATACATTGACTATCTATATCATTTTCAATAAATTCAGTCACGTTACAATTATTATTTTTCAAATGAACTTGTACCCGCAATGAAACAAATACAACAAGAGCCTCTCTCTCTATGTCTCTTTCTCTGTCTTAATTTTCTGTCTTATTTGAATGTACTTAGATAAAACAAAATAATGTCAAGCCTTATGTTTACCTGCATTTCATCAAGCTCCTTTTGAACACCGCTCGTGGTTTTGCCTCGAAGCTTAGCTAGAGTTTCGGTAGCCTCATCCTTCATGCCCTGGCTGAGTAGGTAATACGGGGACTCAGGCATGAACATAAAGCAAACGAAGAAGACGATTGGCAAAATGGCGCACGTTATCCAGAACACGAGGTAGGTAACATACGGGCCAATCACGTAGGCATACAGTAGACCAACCGTGACGAATAGTTGCAAGAATGAACCTAAGACTCCTCTTATACTAGTCTAAAAGAAATAATCGGTAATAAGATGTTAGTTTTGCGATAATGACTTGCATTAATTTACCGTAAAAAAAAAGAAACATTAAAATCTATTGTAAAACTTACTTCAGCGATCTCACCGCAGTACATTGGAACGATAGTGAAGTCAATGGAAAGGGCAAGACCGAATATGAATCGAGCGACATAAAGTTGCTCCAGGCTTTTGGCACTTGCTATTAGAATCCATCCGATAATATAAGGCACTGCACTGAAGAGCAATGCTTTTTTACGACCAAACCTGAAAAATTTTAAAAAAATTTATTGGAAATTATAGAGTCTACACAAATATTGTTTTACTGCAAAACTCGGAATTTTAAGAATGAACAGTTTTAACAACTATGCTATGTAAATATAATTTCAGATTAGCCGTATGATACGGCTAATCTGAAATATACGGTAGTATAGAAATAGGTAAAGATTATCAAACGAAAAAAAAAAAAACAGAATACAGCTTTCGCAAAATAAATTTGATCAATATTTGTAGAGTTATTAGATATAAATGATTTATTTTACGCAAAAATTTACCTTTCTCCGAGGTATCCGGAAATTAAACTTCCAACGACTGCTCCGATTGCCATAACAGAGCCGACCCATGAACTCTCGTCCTTCGTTATGGTGTAGCCTAACGGATTGTCGTTCATTGATATTGTGTCGTTTTTTTCCATGTTGGACAGGGCTGGACTGGTCCAGCCCATCATCGCGCCACTCGCAAAAATACATAGGTTTGCTGAAATTTAATTAAAATGATTTACTAATAAACTACCAAACAAGGTATTACGAATAGATATAGTGTTTTATTATAACTTGATTGGATGCTTTGTGATGGAAGTATTGGAATTTGAGGAGAAATGGTATTTTTCCAATGCAAATCAAATGAATTTTATTACGTTATTTAACTATCTACCAGGTATACAATATTATGAAAGATAAAAATATTATGTATTAACAGAATACTAATTGTAAGTATGTGCTAAAATATATTGTTTAGTTTTCAATTAAAGGATAAAGAATTTGTAAAAGCGTGTTACCCTCTCTCTCACAAATTAATTCAATTACATTTTTGTAATTTTGTAGAATTTTTTACCTTTACCGACCAAATAAATTTTTCAATTTTGAAGTTTTTAAAAAGAAATAATTCAAATCATATATAACTTTACTAATGTACTGCCCAAAGTTTTATAATATTTTACTATTCTCGAGGCAAACTCTCTATTTAATTCTTTTGTGAACTTTAAAGAAAATGTTTACGTTGTTATAGTAGCACCTTTATGTAAAAATCAATTGGTATTTTTACTTGATATTAGAGACTAGTAGTGCATTATTAATTTTTGTTAATCTGAAGTTCTTCTAATGTAACCTGGAAACCGTGAAATTTACTCACTGAGTAATAAACTTCGTTTTTTAATAACGTAATTATAAAAATTACACAATAATTATGCCTATAAATTAAGTATAAAATTAACCATAGAAGTGACAAAATTTGACTACAATAAGACAGATTGTTATCAAAGAATCGGTGAGTACGATAAACGCTTTACGTAGTGTGCGGGATTATCAAAATAGTATTTCTGACGTAACGATTGCTACCTCGTCAGCAGTCATTCGGACATATATATACACAGATGTGCACCGGCGATATTCGGCAAAACTCAACTTTTCACGTTTGCGTAGTCATGATTCTTCGTTGGCGTCTCTTTGTTCCGCTTGTTGCGTATTTTATTCACTCGCTCACGTACATTTGACAATCTTTTTTTTTCATGGGCAAATGTCTGATGGCGCAAAATAATGAGCGTATCTGCGTAATTTTGTTTTTCCTATTCTTTTTAATCGTTCAAAATATTATCAGTCTCGTTTATCTTTTGAAATAAAAAAAAAAACAGGATAAGATCTTTACTGAAAGCTTGTTAAATAATAACATGTTCTAACATGTTATGTAAAAAATGAATTAATAATTATGCAAACATATCTTTAATACTAACTAGGTAAATTTGTATACATCATTTTTTGATGAATCAAAAAATTAGAATAAAATTTTTAAATACAGGTTGTAATTGCGCTTGTAAATTAATGTCAATAAAGATTCTGCGATAGTAAACACTCGAAAAGCCTCAGTAGTCAAATTAAGCCTCCGTACGGTTAGTGTCATCACGGTCGTGCATATGTAGAGTTCGAAATCTCGGAAAGTGGGCGAGTGCTTTTCGCACGACAATTTATCATGCTACGATGCGATAATATATCATGCATTATCACTGAGCGACCAGCTGATTTTTTCACGCAGTTCTGGTGGGTTGACAATGTATGACTCTGCTTGGACAAATTATAAGAGTCAACATTATTTTACGGTTTTGCTTTGTAATAATAATGTTTTATGATTTATAATTGGTGTAATGAATTTGAGTCTACCCTATTTTAAAAGATTTTTCTAAACTTTCAAGGAGAAATAACTGCCCCACCTTTATATCGTTCTACCCCTTTATATTTTACGGAATGATAATCATTTAAATGTTTTGAAAATTTGTATTCTGCAATGTTTAGATCTTTTGTGGCGGTGGGATGGACAGTTAAAAGTGTACCTGAACGAAGAATTCATGTTATCGAAGTAGATAATTCGTAACTAGATTTGCGATGTTCATAATCTAAATCTGTTATTTTAAAATTATCATAAGCTGATCAGTTTTTGGAGATAATCTTATCACAGAGAATCAATAATATATCAGCAATCACGTATGTCAAATCATGAGAAATTTTTCACTGGAAAATATTTCAAGCATTCGGAGTTTTGTAGATAAGATTTTTATCTTTTAGTATCTCCAAAATATGCATGAAAAGAATTTTGAAATTATTTCAAGATCTTTTTTTTTGTGAATGTTACATAATTCCTTTAATAATGTAATCTAACAATATAGAAAGTTTATCTAATTATTGTTTAAAGATAATTTTTATATTAACTCTGTGATAATATTATCTGCAAAACTTCTAAGAATATTAACAAAATTTAATGTGATCATAGAAAATTAATAAATAAAATAAAACCTTTAATCATACATTGAGATAAATACAAATTTTAAAGAAAATGTTGAAATAGTAATTAAATAAAAAAATTATTTAAAAAAATTAGTCTGTAAAAAGCAACAATAAAACATTTCTAGCCATCAATTAAAATTATAGAAAAATACAAAATAATCACTATACTATTGAATCTCCAACAATCTCTTGACGCACATAATTTAAAATCGCTTGTATTAGTGCTCTGTTTCTGATACATTCTAATTAAAAAAAAACACTCGCTCACACGGTCGATAATTTCCGATTATCGGAAAACCTCGATATACCTATCGAGTCATTATAATCTCGCGTGCCATTACAAAACAAATCTCGTGAAAAAAAGCAGAAGACAAGCATTTTGTTGAGAACGTGGTAAACGGATTACACGGGGGAAAATACATTAAGTCCTCTGATTAAACGGATCAATACTGACGGGCTCAAGGCGCTCTTGTCGTGGCTTTGATGAGATTTGTCATTAATGAGGAAAAATCGCGTCTAAAGTGCAGGTGAATAATGAGTCAGTTGGAGTAAGTGGCATAGGCGGGGTCAATGAGCTGCGAAGCATAGTCTTTGGATGGCCAGAGGTTCTTGGTTAGATTGCTAAGAATAGAGACATATTGGCAATATGTTTTGTTTTGAATTCCTCGTCTAGATGCAGCTAATATTAAAATAAATTTCGCGAAGAAAAACGTTTTTTTGAGTAATAAAAATATAAAACAAAATCATTGGTCTTTATAAATTTTGTTTTTTAACATTCCAATGATCTATACACACACATACATCTGCCACGAATTGTTTTTATCGGCATTGAATAAACTGAAATGCTCATGAATGATTTATTCGGAAATCAATCTACATCAAATGAAATATTTATTAAACAAGGCCAATGACTTTCGAAACTCGAAGAAATTTCATCAGTTCCAAAAATTAATGTAGCTAAAATATTTCAGTCTAGCATTTTTATATTCATCAGAAAAACCAAATTTGTCTTAGTAGAGGGGTCTACTGTATTTCAATACATGTTTATATATTTGCTTTTAATATGGGGTATAGAAAAATCAAAAAAGAAAATCGTTTAGTGTGTCAAATCGAGGTATCTTACTTTTTTCATATTAAGTAAGTCCCCTTATTTGTTGACTATTTCATTTATAGAATAAGGAATGGTCAAGGTAACGTTGGAATAAAGATTTTAATATATTATTGTTGAATTTTCTAAAATAGTTTTTTTTATTCACATTGTAACATAATATTAAAGAAAAAATTCGGCTTCAGAAAAAATAAAAGTACTAAAGATGCTCTGAACTTTATAACAAATTTGATATACAATCAGCTTGACGCTAGTGAACCAATAGCAATCACTTTTTTGTATCTTGCAAAGGCTTTCGACACTGTAGACCATAAGATACTATTAGAAAAATTATACAATTACGGAATCAGAGGGATGGCTCAAGAACTGATAAAAATTTATTTAAGCAATAGAAAACAAACAGTAAAATAAATAACACAAACAGCCAATTCAATACAATACAAATAGGAGTCCACAAGGTACAATATTAGGTCCATTATTAGTCATCATCTACATCAACGACATGCTTCAAATATTACCAAAACATTCAATCTTATCATATGCTGATGACGCTGCAGTAATAATAAAGGTAACAAATGGATAGAGGTTGAAATAAAAATGAATAACTGGCCTACATATAATATCTAACCGACTTGCTCTAAATGAACTATCCTTAAACACAGACAAAACAGTATACATTGAATATGGAAACAATTACAACACTCCGAAAAACTTGAATATTAGTATACAAGGTAAACAAGTAACAAGAATTGATAGCACTAAATACTTAGGAGTTATTTTTGATAGTAACATGAGATGGGAACTGCATGTCACAAATATCTACAATAGAGCGAAATATTTAATTTTTACTTTCTACAAACTAGCAAGAATATTTCCCCAAGAAAACCTTAAGATACTTTACTATGCTCTTCTCCACGGTGTAATAACTTATGGCATTATTGCATGGGGAAGAGCATATATGAACAAAACTAGAACTTTACAATACAAAGGAAAAAGGTATAGTATTATCTAAACTCAGTAAAAGAATTAGTAATAAAAACAGCTACATCAGGGCTATAACTTACTTCAATAAACTACCTAACGAATTTAAAACTTTAAACAACAAGAATATTACAAAAAAAAGCTAAAGAAGTGGATACAAGAAAATTAATAATATCTCTACATGTGATAATACGAAGAAATAGAAATGTTGCAACAAAAATATTTACACAGTTTTTAAGACAAATATTTTAGTTTTACTATTTTAGTATTAAGTATATTATACATATTATGTATACCAGACCAGCGTACAGGAAGCGATTTCCTCTGCTGGATTACTTACGTAATGTAAATATGTATAATATATTATGTATTTTTGTAACTCATTGTACTTACACTAGTAAATAAATAAATAAATAAATAAATTCCCATATTTTCAGTTTCAAGCAACCTATGTTGGGCAAACATAAATCATGGTATATAACATCTGGGACTTACAATGTCTCGATAGCCTGTCACATTATCTACTTGATATAATTAATAGCCCTATTGAGCATCTTAATTGAATGTAATGAAACTTGCTCTGATAGCACCTCGTTTGAGCAGATCATACCTGTATCGTTTAGTAAGTCAGATTTAATATACTAACAAATATTTAACTCTCAAGATTCATAATTTAATTACATTAACAGTGTTAGTTAATTTTGTTAATTATTAAATTTAATTTTAGATTTAAGTTTAGTATGTAATCTTAGTATGCTTAATCATTTAGTATGTAGCTTATTTTATGTAGGTAATTACACAGTTATTAATCATTGAAACTATTGATACAGTCGCTTTACAGTAGGTAAACAACTTAACAACAACGCAATAGAAAAATTGCATAGCCTAAACGTATTAACAAGGATAAACGTTACAGCCGTGAGATGTATAATTGAATAATGAAACAGGCAATAAAAACTAACTTCAATATTTTACAAATGCTTTCGATAACGCGATTTAAAGTAAGTATTAATACAAGAAAATCAATGTCTAAAAAATCATCAAAAATCAATCACGAGTACCAACAATAACACACTTAGGTAAATTAATCATTTAACTCTAAACCATTTTAATTATAAAAAGCATTTAATGATTCAAACTTATACTTATAATTCTAATTAAAATTCAATCTATCAAATGATCAAAAATCGATTTGCAGTTTGAATATAGCATGTTTTTTTATTTTTTGTAACCAATATCAACTACTATTCAAAAATAAATGATGAAATAATTATATAAACTTACACTGACACTAGTGTTCGTAAAATTATTATTTATTTTATTTAAATAAAGTAATTAATCGATAATTTTCAATAACCTATATTTCTGTGGCTTCCCGGAATAACCGATTAAGTCCACTTTTTTTTAAAATCGAGATAACCCCGGATTTTGTATCTTCAAATAGGTCTTTTTCATTTACCACTTTTAGTATAGTAGCAAAAATATTGCCGTAAAGTATCACCGGAAACGTAATCAGATAAGTCCATTTTTCAAATTTTCTGCCCGGAATAACCGGAGAAGTCCATAATTTTTTTTCCTTTATTGCAGTTATTATTTATTTTATCTATTCAAATTGAATGTGAATATGATGGCTAATATATATTTATCTTTTTATTTAAAAAATCCTATACACTTTGAAATTATAAACATTTTTAAATTTTACTATATTAGTACAATACAAATCCAATACAAAAGGCCGTAAATTTAATAGAAATGTCAGAAAAATAGAAATTTCTTGAATAAGTTAGAAGAATTCATTGAACAATTGCTAATT
>JAYJLV010060717.1:0-17556 GCA_036873485.1 Torymus texanus
CACCCCCCCCCCCCCACATATAGCAGAGGCGAAACCAAAATTACACCATCGTGCTTATATCCCAAGTCAGCGTGCAACGCGCGTACATATATTATAATAATATAGGCGGTCACGCCTCCCACCCGCGTGACATTATATAAAAGAGCGCACGTTGTATCTTGGAATTAAAATGGCCGCACGTTTAAAGATTCTCGAACGTAGTATAGCGTAGATTCTTCTGTTTTTTTTTCTTTTATGCAGTATAGACGCGACGTAGTGTCACACATACATAGCAGAATATTTACGCGTTCCGCTTGGCTTTTAACGAGGATATATCGGAAAGCGCGCAACGCGGCGTCTCTGGCAACAAGTCGCCGATAGCCCCGAGATTTTCACATGCGCACGCGCGCTTAAGTTTTTTATGCGCGGATCGTTCGGTTCTTGCGTTATACACCGCACGATGTGTATATATAGACGTATCAATCTCTCGTTCGCTGTTTGAATACTCGTTTTAAGATACTTATCAACCAGTAATGGCGAATTTCTTTCGTTTATATATATTTGGCATGGTCTATATCGGTGACCATGTGATCTTAACAAAAACTTTCTCTTACAAAATATATACGAGAAAATGCTTTCGCACAAGAGAAACAGAGAGCAGATATAAAACGCATGTTCAAAACGACATATAAAGTTCAGAATCTTCGATTTATTCATTATTTATGACCATCAAACTCTAACAACTTCTCCACTCCGCACCACCGCACATTTCTCCATTCCGACGATAAAGCGACCGCTTCGCGTATATAGCCCATCGTAATTCGAAATGCCAGCCATATACATATACGAGCAAGGCGCGTCCACTCGCTTATTAACGCTAATCGACGCGAGGGTATTACTTCCTTCTCTATATATATTTCTGTCTCCAAATGATTAATCGATATATACACGCATACGTATATACTTTATATAGTACCGAGCTGTACGCGCACGCGCGCACATCGTCACTCAATAACGTGAACGTGAAAGAAAGAATTGATAACGATTCCAATTTCGTGCTCGCGCAATTACTCCTCTTGTAGCCCCTTTCCCATCATATATATAGAGCGAGAGAGAGAGAGAGAGTGGGCACTTGTGTTTAAAGGGGACACACGCGTTGACGAAAACACATGACGAGGCGAAAATTCGAAATCGCGTCCAAGTGTGTGTGGGTGTTTTGATGCTATACGAGCAACACAGGTGCGTGAGGGTGGGTTGTATAGCTCACGCAAGAGAGCGAGAGAAAGAGAGAGAGAGAGAGAGAGAGTGCATCACGAAGCGGCGTTTATATACCGGGCGCGCGCCGGTTAATTTAGGACTCATTAAGTTCCACTCGGGCGCCCCCCATTGCGCCTCGTATATATGTGTGTGTGTGTGTGTGTGTGTGTGTACGTGTAACGCTCGCGCGAGGGAGGCAAGCGTAGGACTAGCGCAAGTATTATTGTAATTATACACTTAGGCTTACTTCCGGCCGAAGAGAGAGACTACTGCCGTTGTACTACTCCCTTCGACGCGCGCGCGCACTCTCTTTTCTACGCGTAGTGCGGGTATATATATACACACGCCGTCAATGATAATGATAATAATAGTAGCAGCTCGATTCGCGGGAAACGCGCGTGCGCGCGCACTTTTCCTGCGATTGAACATGAGGTGTTGTATGGGGATGTGTAGATGCAGAGGAAAAGTTGTTTTCGCGCAGCAGCATGTGTTTAATGGTGGATGATGACTTGGTGTTCGGCATGTAGCGATCTGGGAGATTGTAGTTTCTTTTATGCAACGATTACAACGGAATAATCGAAATCAATGAGCCGATTCTGAAGGGTTGACGCTTGTGGCGATAATAAGTTATGGGTTGATTTTCACCGTGTCGGTCGGTTTATGTGTGCTAAGGAAGAATATTCAGTTTTGTCTTCAGAATTGGGAGAGGGCGTATGGGTAGAGCGAAATGAAGGAGGAACATTTGATGATTGTAGAGGTATTGAATTATACAGGTAAACTGACAACTCGAGAGTATTTTATCTTTATAGTTATTTATTTGAGAGAAAGAGCTAGAGAATGAAAGCGTTATTCACGGTTCAATATATTGTGTATACATATATCCCCTATAGACGGCACTTTATAGCATTTTTAGATGAAAATTTAATTTCAATTTTCCATTCTACATGCGCTTGTCAATGTCATGGTTTTAATGTCGTGTAGATGCAGAAAACTATATATATATATCCATTATTTTTTTTATTAATATGTTACGAATTATAATTATATTCAGTTAACAATATGTGTCGCAGCAGTTGTTATATACTTTTCATCTTAGTATAAAAATTAATGTTTTTGGACGATGCAAAATCCATTAACATTGTAAATAATTCCAATCTTACACTATATTTTTGTAGTTATATTAGACTAAATATTGTTGTGAAGTGCATAATTATTCTAAAGTCACTTTTACTGAACTATAGTACGAAGTATTTGTTGATCTTGATTATCGACAAAAAATGTAATTATGAACAATGAATGATTAACTTCCCATTAAAAGTAATGATACTTTGCGGTTGGTTCAGCATAAAGATACACTATTGAACTTCTTCGAATATTATTTAAACACGATATAAAGTTATTCGATCTATCTTAAGAAAATACAAAAGCACGTGTATAATTAATACTACGAGTTCATTGTACCAATCACAGCTATTACCGGTAAAACGGTTCTTCAAAAATTTTCCCACAAGACGTCAGCTGGCCAATTGCAGCCCCTCCTGCACTTTTCCCCGTAAAATGCGCCAATTAACGCAAGTACTTGCGAGATATCTAATTGCAGGGGAACAACCAACAATTACTTCTTCACTATACATCCTCCGCAAAAAAAAGAGAAAATATATATGTATATATGTATAACCAACCCCCGGGAAATGAGCCGCTGTTGTGAACGTAACCCTGCACACACGACCACACATTGCCGTTTATATAGATTTTCTCCGGTAATCATCGCAATTCTCGCGAAAGCGCTCGTTAATTAAAAACCCGTTCGTTTACAACCAAGTGGTATGTATACGCACGCGTGCTTGTGTATGAGGATAACCGTAAGATAGGCTTTTCCGTCTGCTAAACTTCGTCGGAGCGATTGTATACACACGATGGGTTGTATATTGCGATGTCTCGGGTGGTTCGAGAGGCCTTGGAGAGTCGTAAATTTGCGGTAATTTCTTGATTGGACTGTTGTATAGACGAAGTCGACGGGTGGATTAAGCTTGGTGAGGTTTAGAGGGAAGTGGAGTATATAGCTGAGCATTTCGTGATTACTTGAGAATGAAAAATTAAGTTCAAGCCGATCTGTTAATACATTTACAGTCCACTATATACTGTTTATTGTTATTGTGGTTTTCATACAATTTATGCGCATCAGCGTAAACACCTATGATTTCTATCAATAACGAAGTTATACGATCATTATATGTTTCTTATATAAGATATAATGATCAAAGTTACGAACATTTTCATAAATTAATTGTGAAAGAGCATTCGACAAAGTTTACAACAGAGCGGTTTAAAAGTAGCGGCCTTGGTTTGATTTCGTAGTCGAATCTCTGCAAGCTTCGAAACTTCCGCGCCGCATCATTTATTTTAACGAAGTGGAAGGAAAAAAAAAAGAAGTACAATTTACAATTTAAAACTTGAACAAGGTAAGGGTTTAAGCCACGTAGACCGCATTGGGTTCGCTTACAACTTTCATTAACCAGCGTATGAAAATTTAAGCGTTCGCTGTTGCAAAGTTAAAACTTCAGCTATATTAAATCAGAAATAAAGTGAATTCTATAAAGTAGCATATACATATATACATATGCAATAAGTGGAGAAATTCAAGTGTATGAATTCGAGTTCATTTTCTCGCACAGAGCATTATGTTTTTACGTTTTTCCACACTGATATAGATAACATATAAGATAATATCAACTCATCTAGCGTTTAAATATACAAAAACTACCAAAATATCAAGACCGCACAACATGAAAAAGATTTCCGCATGTATAAAAATATTTTTTTTTTCGCTTTAGCAAAAAAACATGTTCACCATCCCAACAAAGCATGTGCAGCTTGCTAGCTAGCTATATCTCTCCGCTCGCTGCTCATCTTCCCCACGCTCGCTCGCTCATGCACGTATACGTACGTATCGATCGACCACTGTCCAAAGCAGCCCTGCACCCGGCCAGGTATACATCCTCTCTCTTTCTCTCTCTCCGAGCTTTTCAACGCACGTATACACATACCAGCGCGTATGTGTATGTATGTATATATATATATATATATATATATATACACGTGTATTGTATGGACGTGTACAAGTCGGACGACGAGCTGATGCACTTTCCACCGACGTTGTAAAGCTCGATTTTTTCTTTCTCTCTTTTCGTTCCGCTTTTTCCTTTCCCGCTATACGATTAACGCTGTGTCCGCGAGTGTAGACGTGTCTGTGTGTCTGTGTGTCTATGTGGTATATAGTGCAGGCGAGCTACAAGTAGTAGTAGTAGTAGTAGTGGCGTCGTGGAAATAAAGTTTTTTCCTACGTTTGACGACTGTATTCGCGATGTCGCGAAGTGCTTGTTATTTGTAGTATACGTGGGTATGATGACGTAACTGGCATCGTTGCGTATAAGGCTTCGATGGGACTGTTATTGTTGAATTTGAAAAATAGTTTTGCCGGCCTATCATTTGTAGAAGTAGTTTGGTTGTGGGAACCGAAAGTTGAATTAGTGAATATTTGCTAAGTTTACGGTGAAGCAATTTTCACTATGTTTAGAATTTTTTTCATTAATTCAACTTTAGAGAGTGAGCTACAGTACCTTACTCGTTTCCAATTTATAAAGGGTTAACCTATGTATGTATATATACGTTATAATTTAAAAAGATGCTGTCATTATTGTTAGAACTTACAAACACTTATTCGACTAATATAAGAAAAAAAATGTTATAAAAGTACGTGGCGACCGATAATCTATTCGACTAGAGTAGTGAAAACGGAGCTGAAATATACGTACAGGATTTCTCACTTAGCATTTTCGAAAAAAAATATCGTCTCCGAAATAGCACCCGTTTTTAGCGTCAGATAGAAATATCCGCTCTATGCGCGCCGTGTCGCGGAATAGCCCACCGCATTCACTAGTCGTTCCAGATAGTGCTTTTTTTGAAAAAAAAAGACTTCGTCTTTAACGCCGCAGCTTCGTTTTCAGTGCGCTCTTTTTCAAAATAGTGTCGCTTTTCTCTTCACCCGGCGTATTAATATACGCTCTTCACGGATGGACAACTATTCACGTAAAATTGAACGCGAGGTTTCAAGTACATGAGATTCTTTTTCGTTCATACTAATGAATTAAAAAAACAACCTGCTTCATTAATATTCACTCAAAACAATCGTTCGATAAAATTTAACCCAATAGAAAGTATGAAAACATGCCGTATTACTCTGTATATCTATATACGTATTCCTAATTTTAACGTACACATTTTTCAGCTCTAATCTTTGCCCATTCGTGCTAAAGAATTGAACTGAAAAAAACATCGAAACCGAACTGATTTTCCGCAATTCCAATTCAACACGCCTCTCTTCAGCTGCCCATAAAAATAATCTTTTCCCCACACGATACTACATACGCACACACTCGATAATTCCAAGACCAACTGAAAAACCTTAACGACCCAAATACGCGCGAACCTCATTTTCTCCCTCGCAATCTCAAAGACGCTATACGCGCGGCGTTTAAGCTTCTTCTTCTTCTTCTTCTTCTTACCACCGTTGTACACAGGCACATATACATACACAGGCGTATGCAGCCCGCCATAATTTTCAATTTGCAGCGAATTAACGGTCCTATTCCGCGCGTCTCTCGCTCGCTACTGCGGCTCTCTTCGATAAATAAGGGACCGCCAGTAGTAAATATAAATCAGGAGTGATTGGATGTAAGCGGGGAGCGTTATGTGTCCCCGGTGTACGCGCACACGAGCCTGCGCCCTGGTCTATACAGCCGACTCTATACGTATATATACACATATACGCGTTGGGTAGACTTTCGCTCTCTTTCGTTCCTTCGAAAGCAATTTTTCCGTACTCGTGTGTGTGTGTGTGTGTGTGTGTGTGTGTATCACGTCTCGGGAATTTGCTCCCTGCCGTGTATAGGCCGAGGAATTTCCAAGAGTAGTTTTTCGGATGAGGGTTAAAGAGCCGCGTGACTGAAATTAAGGGTGCGGTGTACATGGATGACGGTATTGGGTCAGTGGATTGCAGATGATGGAGGGTAAGTAATATTGCGTGTATGTGGGTGAGAGTAAGAGATCGTAGAAGAGGCTAAGGTGATACATGGATTTTTGGAGCTGCTACAGAATCTACTTGAAATTCGGCAGGTAGAGTGTTATTACTGATCGGGGGCTATTTAATTAGACGTCGATTGAGATTCATTCGTTAGACTATATATATATATTTTTCGAGCTAATGAAGAAGTATCTTTGGATTGTTGTAGTATAGTTATTTGTATAAGGTATCTTGTTGATTGTTATTTTATATACAATGAGAATTATAAATTATTATTCAAAAAGAGCGTTGGAAATACATAAAACAAAGAACAACTTTTTCTTCCAAAGAAAAAGCGAAAATATCTCAAAACGCAGAAAGAATATCCATTTTGACACTTGTTCAAAGAAAGGAGGTAAAAAACTTTCGTCAAATGTAGATCATTCTTCGAGAGAGTAGTTAAAATAGCTCTGTGTTCGCGTTCTGTGTATAAAAAGCTCAAAATTCTCATAACTTGCTTCTACATTCTTTTAATAAAAGTTCCGACCTTCTTCAACCCTATAACTTACTTGAGTCATCCTCAACGATTTCGAAAAGAAAAAGAAAACAGAACAACAAAATATTAGGACGATGATTATACTCAACAATCCCTTGAATACATACCTTTTGCAAGTACGAAGATATATACATTTCCCACTCATTCTATACACCGTCGTCGTTTCTAGGCCGCCGCCTAGCCATATCCTACCCTCCCACCCTCTCTCTCTCTCTCACTGTCTATCCCCTGTTCCGCGGAACGGAGGCATTGCGCGGGCGCGCGAGTTGGTCGATGCGAGAGGTAACTTCATTCTCTCTCTCTCTCTCTCTCTCTCTCTCTCTCTCTCTGGCAAGTAGGTGGCTGGTGCCTAGGGCCGCTACGAGAGCTCACGATACTGTTTCACAAGAAAGACGTGTATAGTATGGGTAAGAACGCGCGTGCGCGTATGTATGTATATATACTATCCCGTAAATCCCACTTGCTTTCTCTTTTTCTCTCTGTGTCATTTGTCACTCGGGCCAATATTTTCTAATCCAGCTACGATGTATATACATCGAACACGCGCGCGCTTCGATATTTCATCTATTTGTTTATGTGCATAGTGCGTACTGTGCATATGCGTATATGTGTGCGTGTGTGTGTGTGTGTGTGTGTGAATCCGCTGGGGATTGCTGAATTTCTATGGACCAGAGTATCGATAGCAGGGAAAAAGCAAAGAAAAAGAGAGTAAAAGGTCGAAGCTGAGAGAGAAGGAAAATTTGATTTTGTCTGGCTGGGAGTAGTGCGATTGAACTCGAGTCGATCATGGCTAATGTGCTTTGTATGTGTAGTATATACTCGCGTTAGGTATTCTGTTGTTTTTGCGGAGTAAAATAAAAAAAGGTTCGCTTTCATTTTTTCCGCGTACAGGGTTGCGTATATCGATTTTCATTATGTGTTATAGTGATTTTCCAAATCTTATATGTATTATTAATATTTGTAACATGTCGATTCGAAAAAGAAAAGTGTGTTATAATATTCAATTTTCTTCGATTAATCAATGGCTACCGGTTATTCTAATAAAAACCAAAGTTATCTTTAGTTGCAGGCTAGCGTTAGAGATAGAGTAGAGAAGTAGTTCACCGTTCAGATAACCGTAGTATTATCCGTCGACTCTCGTGTACATTCAGGGTACGCTTAGAGGCAATTATTTCGACTAGATTTTAATTGGAAATCGATGAAATTCCACTGTGCCAGTTCACCTGAAACACAATATGGCGCAATAAGCTTCATAATATATAAAAATGTATGAAACAAACTCTTCCTCGTTGACTCGCGCTGAACGATATCAAAGAAGTTTTCGCGACAACATAGCTGCACCATATATATTTTAAAAAACGGAACGCCGTTACGTAGTTATATATACACCAATGGGTGCGCGTGCGTACATACACACGGCTGATAAATAAATTTTAATTTCTCGTACAATCAGTTCCGTTGAAATATTCAGAGAAACGTCGACGCGGTTGCGTCGCGCGCAAACCAATAAAATCGCATGCATTATTCCGCGCTTTTAAATTTGCTCAATAACTCTCTCTTTTTCCTGTAAAGCTACGTTATACATACAAAAACGCGTACTTTTATATAAATGCACGCGCGCGCATCCCTCGTTCTTTCATGGCGACGAAAATTCATCAAATATTTCAATGATTTTCGCGATCGGAGATGAATTGCGCAACTTTTTTTTTCTTTTTTTTTTACATATTTCCCTCCCAATCATATATATATTCGCCGAATGGAAACGCCGCTTTTCGCGAATTGAGGCTCGCACGCTTGGATGTATACAAAATGCATATATATCCGCATACGCTTTCCACACGCGGCCGTTCGTTTTTCGCAGAAAAATCGAGTGGAGTCAGCGTCCAATTTCCATGGTCCATATATATACTCTCGCTTAATTTTTTTTTCGACGCGACTTTTTTTTTCTCATCAACGGAAGCGCGCCCCCTACACCCGCACACTTTTATTCAATCAACGAAATTTGCCGACCAAGACCGCCACGTATATATTTTTTTCCAATTATCATGGTCAGTGTATATATATATATATATATATATATATATAGAATTGAAGGACCGCGTGCGAGGATTAAAGCCTGCGCTACATATATACACAAGCGCTGTCCGTTACTGTCATATCTCTATCTCTCTCTCTCTCTCTACCTCATGCAACGAGCCAATATATATCGGCACGGACCGGAAATAGTGCAACATACTGCTCGTCAAACGACGAGACGTGTATACACGTGTGTGTGTGTGTGAGTGTGAATATATATATATATATATATATATATTCACCTGTTTACGCGCACGGTGTATATATGCGCGCTGGCTAAAATCCCGGGGGCGAAAGACGCCGCGTCACCGACTCTGTGTATGTCCATACGAGTATATATCTGTGTGTATACTATGGCCGCACGCACGTGCGCGACATTCGTCCGTCCGTTCGTCCGTGTGTAATTAACGTCGGGCGTGTTTGCCGAAGGAAAAGGGGTACAATGCGCAGTGTACGTGCGTGTGTGTGTGTGTGTGGGGATTGGAGGTCCTATGTGTCACCGGATTAGATAATCGATAGTGTACGCGCGCAGCACCTGTGTGTTGTATGTGTAGCTCACTCTCTGTCTCTCTTCCTGCCTCTCTCTCTCTCTCTCGTTGCAATGTATTGACGCGGAAGCTGCACGGTTCACATTTTGATGATGTCTTTGTTCAAAGTTAATAATAGTCTCGCTGTGGTTTATTATTATGATTATTCGTATATATCTAGAATTTTCTTTGTGAATCTATAATAATCTGATATTATAATGTAAATGTTATTATTTTTCCTCTGTCGCTCATATACATAACACCAGCAATACGCGAGAATCCAAATTTATATAGTAATCCGAGGACCGAACTGATATCCGACTGTCAGTGATCGAGAATGACGTTGCGGCCTGCCGCTGACTACAATCGTATACGTATATAATTATACACCGGTAACGTTGCGATTCTGTACGGCTTTTTCTCTCTTTATAATGCAATTAACGTTGTGAAAGCGAATATTTTTATCGTTACAGGCACTGATTGTATTTCATTCCGACTGTGTTTCTTTTTTGCCCCGCGCGTGCATCGATCAATGGAGCGTACCTTGAAATAAAAGAGTGTCCGCATGCACGCGCGCGGTTGATGCTAATGCGGGCATGGATTTAGACATTCGAAGGTCGAGCCCCAATTCCACGAGCCCGCCTATATACATATATCTATTAACGTCCACGAAAATTTCCCGAGATAATGTAGATGCAGTTGGAAAAAAGCTAATTAGCTTTCAGGTCGACTCTAATGTCCAAAAATATCCAGCAATCATTATATAGCTGATCTGGCTTTCTTCTCTGCGGGTATACGCGTCGTTGTATCAAGCTCACGATTTCTCAGCTTTCCCTTTGCAATTGAAAGCTTTTGGTTCTGCATAGCCGCGGTTATTGCATATTCATGTTGGCGGCCAGGCGGGCCGAAAATTATTATTCCGCTCGCTTCAATCGGTACCGAGGCAAGCTATCGGCTGATGCTTTAAATTACGGACATAGTTTGATTCGGTCTATTTTTCTTTGGCTTCCTCGAGATTTTTGGATAGAAGAAAGGGGAAAAGTGCAGCTTTGTTCATTCGGCGTTTGCTCATTACGCATAATTTTTAACGCGAGACCCGAAAGAAGAAAGTGCGGTGCCCTATTGTTTCGGATGATGTAACGGCTCCGTTACGACTGCATACAAGCGGATGGAGTGGTTATTAAATGTTTGGAATCAAACAAATTTCGGTAGACGCGTGAGCAACAAGGATGTACAACCCACTTACATACGTTTGACCTGTAGCAACGAGAAAAATGGTACACACAACGAGAAAGTGATCACATTTATGTTGGTCGCATATAATTTAATTTCATTGAGTCGCGCGCGCGTGTATCTTTATATGCCTTTGCTATGTCGCCGTAATATTTATAAATTGATGATCGATCTGGCTCGTATGCTCGGCGAAAATACCCGTCCAAGGGGTGAAAAATAGCGCGAATGTACATAGCCCGGGCCATACTATATACTGTCGCGTAGTCGCGTAGAGTCGCGCATCGTGATTATCGATTCTCGCTGTCTTTTGCGTCGGTTGCATTAAGTTTTCTGTATATTGTAGCGCATAATGTGGTGCGTTGAAGTCGCCGTGCAGTGTAATTCGGTAACTGTATAATTATGTGTACGGGGAATAACTGGAGCGTGGATAGCATTTTTTCTTCGCCGTATATTGTGTGGAATATTCGATGGATGTGGAATATTCGGTTTCGCGAACTGAAATATGTAGTACATTTATATAGACTTTTATAGGTTGTAATATTTTATGTGGTAGCTGATCTTTTGCATTTCTGATGAAAAAATGGATCGTACTGTAATGAAGTGTCTATTATAGTTCTGTTAAATGTTTTCATTTGAATAATCTAGATACATAATCTATTGTTATGAAACAGAAACTGCAATAGAATTTCAGTTACCAGGAATAGAGTCACCAGTTCAATATTTTCTATCAGCACATTTTTAAATTCTTTTTTCCGAGATTTAAATAGATTTTATTTGCTAAATCCTAAAAATAGTTTAATAAACAAATACAGAATATTTTTTAGCTTAAGTATATTTAACTTGTTAACTCATAAGGTGAATTATTTTGAGAGCTGCAGTTAAATTCTTTTTTATTTAAACTTTAACTTTATCATCATAGACAAGCATACTCTGTAATTAATATAGTAAATTTAGTTTGTAAAAATCTGTCATGAAATTATTTTAAATTGTTACACTTTATTGAAAATTTGAACAATTGTTATTTATAAATACCTTGAGTTCATTGAGATTCTCACAATACAAGTCAATTGACAGTATTTTATTGTTTTGTGAAATCTTCAATAATCGGTGAAGAGTTATTTTTATCTTAGATTGTGTTTGCTGAATTGTGACTTCGTAATAAAATAAAGTCATTTCTGGAAAATTGAAAAAAGTGAAATAAAGTTCCCATTTTATTTTTTATTTTTCAATTTTCAAATATATTTATTTTGCTATCATTGTTTTACTTTCAAATGTTCAAAATCATATAATAGTATTGCCATCTCATGCTCCTTATTATCTAACTGATACATAACTTAATAAATACGCGACAAAAGAAAAAAAATCTTAACAGTAACAACGAACGATCACATGCCACAGATCCCAGCGATCATATCCAATCCACGTTAACTAAAGCCAAGTCAACGAGACCACGAATGATCCAATCTGACGTTTAAGAGCCTCCCGAATACGTCCAGGATCCCAGTCCCAACGCTCCTCTTTCCACTAGCATCCAGTCATCCACCTACACACATACAAGTCGACTAGGGTTACGTCCCTCGGATCTCATTGCTGAGGACGGGAGAGACGACGGCGATTACGCGTCGAATACGCGTTATCGGCCCTGGGGCTGCGACTCTCTTTCTCTCTCGCTCTGTGCGCCAGCGGCGTGTAATCTCATCTAGGCACTCGCGCGGCTGCTGCTGCTCTCTCTCTCTCTCTCTCTCTCTCTTGCTAGAGAACGCGAGACGCTTTTTATCCTATTACGTCACATGAATAAACTAAGAACTTTGAAGGCCGAGACGACGAAGCTCTACTTTCTTCGGAGGAAGATTGTGGCCGCAGACACGCGGGGCTATCGACAGGATCGCCAAGTGGGTCTTGAAGGTGTCGGATGGTTTTATTTCTTGCTGGAAGTAAATTGAAGATTGAGGGAGGGAGAGGTAAGTTAGGATTGTAGTCGATGGTAATGTGGTAATATACGTAATTGTGGTTTATTGGGGAGTTTGGTTGTCATCAAGAGTGATTGTGTATGTTGTTTTAAGAAAGTTTGGAAGCAATCTAAGTTTCAAGTGGAAACGATTTGAGACATTAATGATTCAATAAGTGAATGCTAGTGACAATATTTTTAATGAAATTTCGTGTCAAATGAATTTATTCAGAAACATATTTATAATTAATGTTAAGTGCACATCAGTTTACTTTTACACTGAAAATTATAGTTCTATGGGCACCTTTGCTGATAAAAAGAATCAATTATGTTATTATTTCAACCTGTAAATATGGAAAATAAAATATTTAAAAAAACATTTAAACGGAGCCATAAAGTTTTACGCTAGTTGTATTTACTTAAAAGCTCTAACATCAAGACGGTCTATACTTATCAGTTGCGTGTGCGAAACAAAGAGGGTCGCCATCTGTGCGCTAGAGTTTTCCGAGACCAGAGTTTCCGCAGAAACTGGTTAAGGAGATTGGGTTGCTAAAAGTTGTGGCAAAATCTAATTTGCGAACTCCGGGTTTTCGATCAATCGAAAATTAATATGCGGCCAAGTTCCTCCGCTAGAAGATAATCTTACAAAACGTCTTTTTATTACGTCAAACGTCTCTTCGGGAACTACGAACTTTCGACGTAACGTTTTTGAGATTATTTTTTCAATTCTAACGCCTTGTAATTTGATTGTTAAATGTCGAATTTATATTCTTAGATTAATAGCTTGTATTCAGAATAATAACATTCAAAGTACAAAAAATTCACTAGTGTAATTCAGTTTACTTAAACAAAGTTATTTCAATCTTCTATTGATCATTTAAATCGTGTAGAATATATAAAATTTATAGCAATATTATCTTAAATCACTTTATTGGTTAACAATGTATGAAAACAAGACTTTTTTTAACATTTTTAATCGTGTCCACTTATGTCTATAGATTGATATAAAAATCTAATGAAAGATTTATTTAGAAAACTTTTTACTTATCTCTGCAACGAGGAAACAATGATGAGTCGTAGACAATCTGAATATAGTTTTTATTATCTTATTAAATAAATTTTTAAACAACTGCTCATATAAATCAATTGCCATTTTCAAGCGCTTGAACGTAATTACTTTTATTTATCGCTTGTCTCTTTTTTATTTAAGTGTTACTTTCAAAGTGCTCGCTTAATTATTAAAGACACGGAATTGCAGACATTATCGTAAAGGGTAAATTCATTTTCCAGACCAGAATAAGAAAAAATCACACGTAAAAAAAAAGAAATAATTAAAAGACACACTCAATTTTGTTTTTAATACTTTGAACAGTCATTGCTACGTTTCGCACTCGATCAGTCGAAAAGTGCAGGTACTCAAAAATTAATTTACAAGCACGATCGTGCGATTAAGTACCGTCAATCCTTAATGAACGTCGAAGATTGACGATTTTAGAATCGGATGAAACATTCAGACGAAAATAACGAAAGTCAATTAAGCCAGTCGCGAGGACGTATATTTCACATTAAACATTTATTTATCTTCTGTATTATAAAGTCGCTGAAAGTCAACCGTCGGACAGTGGCGACAAGCGCTTGCTACGCGTAGCATCGCGTCGCTTGCCGTCGCTTGGCGTTTCCAAATTCTCATTTTTTTTTCTCTCTTTCCTTCTTTCTCGACGCGCATTGCTGCAATCAATTGAACATGACTCTCGAGTGACGGCAATTTCGGCCCATGTAAATAATTGCTCATCAATCTCAACGCGGTGCATTCTCGAATTTCATTACGCTCCATTATCGGGGATTTGTTTAATTCAGCGTCTGCTGCTGACGCTTCTAGTTCTGGTTATATCTGTGTATTGCATATTACTCGACGAAAAAGGAAAAGTCTGTACAACGACCAATTTCACTGTGCCGCTGAATTATACAACGCGACGAGTGATGATTAGTGAGGGGAATAATCTGTCGTTCGTATTACATGTATGTGTAACGGCGTTTTGAAAAGTCGACGCAATGGACGACGGCCTGAAATCTTACGGAAAATACAAGAAAAACGATTGTAAATTATTGTTCAACGGTTATATTTAAGGTTTGCTTGCATAGCGATTGTATAATGACGACGTCAATAACTTACCATGGCGGTTTATTCGCATAAAAATCTTGCAACAACTATTATTTGAGAGTTTATGCGAAAAACTAATTACGTTCGCCATTAAACGATGACCGTATTTTTTATGAGCTACTCTTAAACAAATATTTGTTCTATCGACCTTTGGATAAACAGATGGTTTGTTGATATAATATCATAATACCTACATGTTGACATTACAACAGTTATTATTTTCAAATCAATTGTAGGGTTATAATTTTAAAGAATTCATTGTAATTTTTAAGAAATTTTAACATAACGATTTCCTGAGGTAGATTTAATGATATTTTATAGTTGGCATGTTATTCGAATGAAGGAAGTTTTTTTAATAAAAAACAATATCTAACAATAACACAATACATCAAAAGTATTACTAGTACTTAAAATATCAATGTTATCAAATGTAAAAAAGAAAAGGAATAATTGTAAAAAAATAAATATCAAATAATTTTCAATCATGGTATATCTGACACGAACAATGATACTACAAGGGAAAATTTACAGAACATTTAATTGACATTTGATCCATGAGTGAGACTTTATCTTTACAGCGACGAATGAAAAATCTTCAGTAGGTTATTGTATTATTGTAAGATTTCTTAGATTCACCATATTAGTCATACAGTACAACTCAATAATTTATTCTCTTCACAAAATTCAATCATTCACGTAACATTGACTATCAGCTTTGCTATCGAAATTTCATCTGTGCTAACGAAATAATAAAACGTTATATTGATAACATTTCAGAGACGGGCGTGTGTGTGTGTGTGTGTGTGTGTGTGTGTGTGTGTATATATATATATAATTGTATTCCATCGGTAATAATATTTATTAATAAATTATCATGAATTGAGCACACAAATGAGCACAGGCTCCGGAATGAAATTGAATTATTATTGAATACAGTGCCACGCGGTGTAACGTTAAAAAATATTGTCTCAATCCCATAACCGTTAAATTAAATTTAACATCGTCACACAGCTGACAATACTCAAAATAACACGAGCGAATCTCACAGACTCATCTTGTACACTCTACCCACCTCTTTAATTATTTCGAAATTATTATTATCTTACTTATAACTACAACACACACACACACACACACACATACTTCGTGAACGTCGAATTCACATATATACAACCTATATGCACCGACATTCATCACCACATATATTCATCACAGCTCTTGAAATATTTATGCGACTTATCGAATTCTCGCCAAGTCAAGCAACAACCACATTATATATACATAGGCAAAGATAAAGAGAGAACGAACTTACCGTGGGATTAGGCATGCATCGTCTGGGCGGCGGCGCCATAGGATCGGGCGCCGCGCGATACGGTGGCGGCGAGTACCTGCCCGAGGGGAAACATCCCGGGGCGGAAATCGGCGTCCCGTGCAAGCCCTTACTGCTCATCATCTTATCCGGTGAGTACATCATCTTCAGGCCGGCTATTATACGCTGCCAACAAATAACGTCTCACACACTGCACACACAAGCACTGCCTCTCTCACGTCGACGTCGTCCTCGCCGTCGTCGTCGTCTTCGTCGTTGGCTTCTTTCGCAGCACCATTTATGATAGTGTGCGTGTGTTGTCTGTTGTTTCTGTGTGTGATTATATATATATATATGTATATATATATGTGTATATATAGATGTGTGTGTCCGTGTATCTCTGTCCGACCGTACAAACGGCACTTGATAGTCTCTATAGATTTATTTATCGCGATTTATACGTAGATATGTGGAACAAGATCAAAGTATGATGGGCTGTGACCGCGGAGGGACGACGGCTTTTGGCCGCCTTGGCCGTAACGACGGTAGCAGCTCCCTCATGGGTTCGCCAGTCCTGATTCGTCTCGCCGATTAATTCCTCGTACTTCTCCTCCACCACTATCACCTCCTCCTCCACCTCCTCCTCCTCCTTCTTCTGTGTCTCTTTGCTTCTTTTGCACTATTGTTACGTTATTATTATCGCACACACAACTGTCCATGCACTGTCCCGACGCGCACAATCCACCTGCACTCAACGCTAAGAGAGGCGAGATTAACGTGCTGCGTGTGTCCTCACGATGATGCACATATACACAAATGTAGATATAGATATAAACACAGAGTAATCGAGGGTATGAGAGAGAATGAGAGATAATCAGCCGTGCTGGTGAGTGAAACTCGCTGGCGACTGGCTGGCGGGAGCGCGCGACATGTTCTGCCGCGGGGATGTGTGCCGCGGGTATCGCCGAGTGTGTATAGCAGCAGCTGTAGCACGTCGCCACCACCACCACTACCACCACCAGCTACCCTTGCGCGCAGGGTTGGTTCCACCCCTACTACTCTCGGGGCCTGGCTGGAGAGGAGGACATCGATCGGTCGCGTCGCGTTGGTTTAGAACCTCAGGGTAGGGGTAACTGTGGGCGGGGCTCGCTGCGCGCGCAACCCTGCCGTCGGCCATGTTGCCAGTGAGAGAGGGGTGCTCTTATTCTCTCTCTCTCTCTCTCTCTCTCTCACTCGCTCTTTCACCCCCTTACCCTCTCGCTCGCTCTTTCTCTCTGAATCCGCAACCACCACCGCCTGTCCATCCGCGGCTTTTGGTCCTTCCCATTCTCTCTATCTCTCTCTCTCCCTCACTCTCTCGTGCGTGTTCCACGGCTCTTTTTCCACTTCTCTCTACGTATATGTGTGTGTGTGTGTGTGTGTGTGTGTGTGTGTGTGTGTGTGTGTGT
>JAYJLV010060728.1:0-17555 GCA_036873485.1 Torymus texanus
TTAGCGGTGGTGGCGTCGGTAGCTGGGCGCCCCCGAATGACGAGACGACTTTCGCAAGATGAGTATAGTTATATATATATACGTTGTACAGTACTCTGCAGTAAATCCCGCGTGTAAGTGTGTCTTATCGCGACCGTGTTGATTCGTGTATTCAAATTTCCGTGTTATTCTTTCTCTCCTATATACTATTATACGAATGCGTTGTTGTTGTTATATGTTCCAGTGTTTTGCGATAATGCATATGCGAGACGATGACGAAAATAGTAGCTATTTGTGTGTATATACCACTCCGTAGCGGCTAAAATGTGACTCGAAATGTGCACTCGCGCTGATTGCCCGTGCCATAAAGCTGAAACAAAAGAGTTACGAGCACTTTCTATTTTCGAGGGAACAGAGAGAGAGAGAGAGAGAATCTGGAGTCTGCATCAGTGCGCAATTAAAACCACTACAACGCGGACCAGACTCTTTGACTTTCAGTCTGAATTATCATCATTTCGCGGAACGAAAGTTGAGCTCTGCTCATGTAGTATAGATGCTCGCGCGCATGCGTATATATATGTAGTACCTTGAACTTGCAGCGCAAGCGAGCTCTAGTGAGTCTCTCTCTCTCTCTCTAGTCCACATTCCGGAGTTTCCTAGTTCGCCACACTCTATAGCCACTTTCGCGAACGCGGCCACCACGGCTGCACAACCTTGCCATTTTTGGCCAGCGCCGTGCAGTAGTATAGTATACCAGTATGTATATATAGTTAACGTTGACTTTTTATACACCGCTGGGTATAATTATCGGGTCTTTATAAGTAGATGTTATCGCGAGTATGCTGTAAATGACGCGCATTAATGAGACGGTCAGGCGCTCTTTTTGGATTCGGAAAAGTGTTGTATGGGGAAATGCGCGTGTTACTTTGTTTTTTACATTTAGCCTTTCACGCTTATAAGGTGTGAAGAAAGTACGCAACTCCTCGTGTTATTCGTATATATCGGCGTATCGAGAGTATATGTAATAATTAGCATATTTATATGCTTTCAATCTCATTACTTTGAGTTAAACAGTTAATTAAACAACCAAAGACCTTTCTACACTCTTTAACTGAATTCTCATTTGAAATTCTTCCCTCGACAAAAAATTTACCTTCATCCATCAGACTAAAATTCATTTAACTTAACGAACATTACCCCACCTCTCATATACCACTAATTTCCCTCACCCTTTCTCTCCCTTCCCATTCCCCGCACTTGTCCTTCGCGCCGTCTGCGAGCGCGTCTTCGCTCTTTAATAAGACCCCCATTAACCCGTCAGCACGCGGACGCTGCGCTCTGCGCGAATTCCGGCTCTACTCGGCGCGCGACTCGATTGTGTCGGGAACTCTCCTCTCTTTCTCGCGTGTGTGTGTGTGTGTGTATATATATATATATATATATACACAGCCCTATCTGCCGCGACGATCTTGACCTTGGCTGGTCTGCTCCCCGCGAAGGTGATTGGCCTTCAAGGCCGTCGCTGTGGCGGCGCATCGCGGGGAACCATCGAGCGAGAGGAGAAGAGAGGAGAAGAGGGTCGTGAGAGAGGAAACGCGAGGAGGCCGCGTGCGCAGGACGTGGGATGGAAAAATTTTATTGGGGATTAATAAATTGGGTTGGGTCACGGAGGAAAGCCATTTATCTCACAAGGCAGCTGCGGGGTATTAATTGGAGAAGCCCTGCTGATGGGTGGGTTGGTAATGAATTGAAAGGATGATTGGTAAAAGTGTAGTGTTGGATGTGTTTTATTGTGGTAATGATTAAAGATGAAATTTATTTCGCATTTAGGTAGTACGATAAGTATACATTTTTATTATAGTTTTGCAAGAAAATGTACATTTTATGCTGAGATTTTAAATATTGAATACCCCACCTTTTTATCCATAAAGCATCACCCTAAAAACTACTAAATGCCCTTAAAACCAACACTTACACTGCCATTATATACCTTTTCGCTCTCTCACGGCACGGCTCTCTTTCTCTCTCCCTCACATCACGCACCAAAACAAACCATTACAATCTCGAGACAACACGCTATATATGTATATATACATACAGCCCTTCTCTCTTCAACGCGCACCTCAAACTAGCGCATTCACTCTACTATACCTTTGCGCGCGCGCTTCCCTCTCTCACCCTCTTTCGCACTCCGTCGAGCGTTAATGTCTGCGGGCGGACACGAGAGACGTGAAGATTCGCGCGTGCTTGCGCGTATGTGTATGTGTGTATATTCACAAAACGGAAAAAGAGAGAAGAGAGCCGCGTACGCGCGTCTGGAGATGTTATCGTCTGGTGCTCTCCTCTCGTTCTGTACGAGCAGGTATGCGCGCGAATAAAACGCGGGTACCAGCTGCTGCAGCTTTTCGGCGCCGTACGCCGTGCCGTTTTGTTTGGCTTGGCTGCAATGCAATCTTATATACAGAGCGAGCGAGTTGCCTTTTGATGCTGCGGAATGTGGATTGCTTTTATCTTGGAGATTGTGTATAGGTATTGTTTCGTGTAGGAAGGAGGGAGAAGAGAGAGAGGGAGAGAGGTTGAATTTTTTATGAAGTGAGTTTTTGGGTTGCGGTTGCGGGAACGTAGTGTGGTATAAAGAGAGAATGTGTATACGTATTTGTCTGCGAGGATGGAATTTATTGGGGATTCTTTGTTCTTTGATAACGCTGTGTGGTAGGATTGGGTGTGAGTTGTTTTCGGTGAGTTGTTTACGTTTGAGGATTTGATAAATTTGGTTTATGATAAAGAGACTGGTGAGTAATTTTTTGATAATTAACGGTATAATTCAAACTTTTTATTAATCTAACGTAAATAGAAACTCATAAATTTTTGTGTTTATATTATAATATTTTTTTTTTAAATATTGCGTATACTGAGTTTAAAAACGAATTTAAAAAAATTATTCATATATTTGAAGAACCTTTACAAGTGCAGCATCACCACCGGTCAGCCAAAATCCAATTTACAATCCAACACGCCAACTAAAAGAACAGCTAGACGCACTCTTTCTCTCTCCCTCTCGTGCGCATTCAGGAATCCTCGAGACTTTCGACTTCCTTATTATTTCTCGCGTTACAGACATGTATACATATATATACATACAGATGCACTGGCACGAAGATGCAAGAGAATATGGCGGGCAACGGTAAAAGACCATTCGTTCATATACTACTCCCTGGGCTATATCGTAGAAACGACGCGCCGCCACCACCGCCGTGTGATTTACAGTCCCGCCGCGCGCGGGAATCCCTTCCGCGCCCGGCGTTAGATTGACTTATTACGGCTTTTCGCGCGCTCACAATGGGCAAAAGGTTATACGCGCGCGTTCGCCAAGTCGATTTATATACATAAGACGGCCGATTTATACAAGTGAGTTTGTGTATTGTATGCGCGGTACTTGGAAGCTTGCGAGACGGTCGGCGACACTAATCATCGGTATGTGTGTGTGTGTATGTTTGTAAGGAGACGGAAAACGACTATGGAAAAACACGATTGAACGTATTATACCGGGAGAATGGAGCCGATAATGGTTAGGAAAGGGGATATATACATATATGTAGTACGTGCAGAGGGCGTGTTATAAATAACCGTCGGACTTGTGGTAAATCTGGAGGTCGTTACGCGAAATATTGTAGCGAGAGTGTGGGTCAATTTTCCGCTATGGCGTTTTCGCGAGACTTTGCGGCTAATTAAAAGCGCGGCTATTTTTACGGGACGTGGCAGTTTCGCGGTGATGAATAGGGTTTGAGGTTGAGTACAGATATAATGGTGGTTTAGACATTTTTTTCGTCGTATTATATAGGTGATACAGAGTGGTGTGAGGTAACAAGGGGAACTACGGATTGGGTTTTGTAATTTTGATTCTATTATGATTGATTTGTATAGAAATAAGTAAATAGTTGGAATAAAAGGTTTTACGTTAAAAAACGTTTGAGAAAAAGTTTATTCCTAAACGAAAACTGTACATTTGACGATATAGCGAATATCGTAGTGTACAGATCACCAAATTCGGTATTACAGCACCAATTCAGCGTCGATTGAAAGCTTAAAGTCCAAATTGAACGAATCTGATTAGTCGTCGCGTCGTCGTCGTCGTCGTCGACGTGGAGCAGCTACACATTTTTCTCCTTCTTACTGCTCGATCCAAATTAAGTAGACCACGGCGATTCTTCCGTAATCTCTGTCAACTTTGCACATGGCGCGCGATCTCGTATATAGCTTTCCTTCTCTGGATAAAGAAGCGTAACTGTACGCTAGACACGGGCTATTACATTGCATGCGCCAGTAAACTTTCGATCGCCGTGCGATTAACATCATTCACGCGTCCATCACATATACATATATATATATATATATATATATACACACACACACACACACACACACACACACACACACACACACACACCTCTCTAGCGCCTGTACACACGTACATAGAGAGTGAGTGAGTGAGAGCGAGAGAGAGAGAGAAGCAGTTGCCGAGCGAGCGCAGGAGACAGGGAATACGTAAGATCGTTACGGGCAGTTGGAGCGCCGGTGCAAGAACGTCATCTCGTTACCGCGCTACGGGGGGAATGCAAATCGGGCATGAATAATACAAAGCCAGGATATATTCGCGGTTAATGACGACGCGAGCCGCCACCGCCGCAGTTGCTGCTTGCTACTCCTGCACCCTCGCCACTCTCTGACTACACATACTCACACATACACACAGGTGTACACGTCTATATATATATATATATACACACACACACACGTATATGTATATGTACGTAGGCGAATCTTTACTTCCGCGGAGGCGCCTTAAAGAAAAAAAAAAAGAATCCAAGTCCGAAACTTACTCGCCAACCCGCGTGTCGCTCTGTTCCTTCTTTACGAGCGACGAATCGCCTGGCCTCTCGTTTTACGACACAAGAGCAGAGCCACGGCGATGCTGCGCGTCGATAAGCAGCAGCAGTAGCAGCAGTACGGCGGCGGTGGCTCCTTGTCGTAAAAAAAAGTGAGACGTAGACGGAAAAGGTAAGAGAGAGAGAAAGGTAATTTTGGCAGACGAAGTGCGCACGTATAGGGTAGAACGCGAGCGTAAGGATCCGGCGATTATATGCCTGGGAGTGAGGGGTTCGGAAACAAAGAGCGTGAAATAGGGGGTGTAAAGGTACATCGAGCGGCAAATCAAAAGATAAGTCGTAAAACACTGCTGCTCTTGGTTAAGAGTTGCGGGAAGGGGAGGTTGATAGAAAAATCAGCAGTAGTTTGACGTCACAGATATATATATATGGTATAAAAGTGACTGACCGATTTACTTTTATACCTGACTTGTTTATAATTATATTATACAAGAGTAAATGTAAAGTCGATAAAGTGCGAAGGAAGAACAGTGTATATAGTGAATGTAAAGTTCTTTTGGTGTACGTATAAAGAAAAATAGTAGAATTTATGGCGTACAGAATACCTCGAAGATATAATTGAGCATTTAATAGCCATGTTAATTTCGTATTAGTAAGCAGCAGCGTTTCTTGCGGTTAATCATTGTAAATGTGAACTAACGGCTCATTTGAGTTTAACTGTGATTTTACAACTTGCACGGTAAAGAATGATAGTTACAAGTCTGCAATAATTTCGTATATGAGCAGTTTCTATTATGTTGAAGTAACTTACTCGTAAGCAGTTATCCTAACGAGTTTGCCATTCACGAGTTCGAAACTAGAGAGTTCTATAACCGATTTTGACAGGTTTACATAGTAGATAATTGTGAATTTCATTATAGAACTTTGAATATTATATATATATACATATCAGTTGGATAAAAGTTACAGAACCTGCCGAATATATACGGGCAGCAACTAATTTAAAATTGTCACAAAGGTTTATTTAACAAATGAAATTAAAATCAAAGCTTTAATTAAATCTCAAACGTATATTGCAAATATAAATTGCTGAGTAAAAATTAAAAAAGTTTTAACGACCAAAGCGTATCCCACAAAAAGCAATCACGCATATATTTTTATTTATATAAATATATATACATACATATATTCATCGAAATACATTTATTCTTCGACTGCAATATAATCCAACACACGCCACGATTCCACCTAACGAACGCATCATTTATCCGCGCGCAAATCTTCTTTCATTAGCAATATTGAAGTACACAACAAAGAAATGTAACGCGGCGTAAAGGTCGTCGTCAAACAAGACTTACAAGCGAGCTTATCCATGAGCTTATCTGGCGCAAAGCGCTTTTCATCGAACGCGTATACAGAGAGTGCCAAAGGCGCTCGCGCGCGGCATGGACTCACCGATTTAATCAAACAAAACCCGTTGCGTTCCACGAGCATTACACGTGCGGATGAGAAGCGGAACAAAGAGGAACGAGGAGTAGGAAAAGAAAAAAAAAGAGAAGAGGATAAGTGGAGAAAATTGCAGGCGCGAGCGTATTTGCTAAAGGCGGCAGCGGCACAGCCGAGTTCTCTGTGGCGATTATCGCAGAGTGATATTTCGCAATCGCGGCCTCGCATCGACGAGGGCAGGTTATGATTTAAGTGAGCCGCGTAAGAGCGAAGGATAGTATGTGTATGTGCCTCCAGGTCGGCGGAAAGGAATCGCTTTAATTTGCCGGCTCGCGTGGAACGTTATAATTAAGGGCGTGTATGGTTTATCATTGCCATTTGTTTTTGAGCCTGTAATCGTTACGAAGAAGAAAATAGTGGTTATAATATGCGCGAATGTTTATATGTCGCTGTGTTATTGTGTAATAAATGTTAAATGTTGAGATATTTCGAATGTTGTATAACAATAACGTTTATATGCGCGGCATTTAAAATTCATTTGGCGAACGTTTAAGCGACAAAATAAATATTACATTTATTAAACAGATTATTCGATATTGAACGAACTGAACGAACGCACACAGTGATAAATTCATTTAAAGAATAATTAATCGGCATTCAATGCAATTACAAATAATACTTTCATTAAAATCATTCGTACACGTATAAATATGTTTTAAAATTGTATTTTAAACATGGACAGATTAAACAACATTTGTGCAGTGAAATTTTATGTTTATACACATACTAATGATATCAAACAAAGCCCAACTATACACACGAAGGACGCGTCGCATCATTCAATCGGACTATTCATCCGAACTTCGCAAATTAAACAGCCCATCTATCCTCGTTCCCGTAAAGCAACAACCAAAAAAAAAAAGAACTTGCAGAACAAACTGCCGCCCGCAGCGAAATAATTAAAGTCCCGAAAATTCCAAAAACACAAATTCATCCGGGCGTCGCGGCAACCAAATCCGGCCCCGAGTTTAGGAAATTACGCGAGCTTTGGCGCGCCGAAATTGCGAATCCACGCGCGTGCGCGACATATAACTTTAATTAAAACACTGAAAAAGACACAAAGCCGTTGACGCACACACGCTGAGAGGGGGAGACCAAAAAGGACCATGCAGGACATCACGCTGCAATTTAAATTTCATTATGCCACGCGTGGTGGGCGCTAATAAAGGGCAAGTCGCGGAAACGAGAATGGAAGGGAATGGGGGGATAGGAAAGGGGAAAAAAAGAGGCGCGAGAGCGAATGATGAGCGGATAATCGGGCAATTTGCGAGAGCAAACGCGCGTGGGTGTGCGATTTATTAACGCTCCGATGGAATTTCAATTTATGCGCTGCAGGTTATCGGCGGCTTGAATTTTCGGGAGCGGCTGGGGAATTATTTCTTCGGAATGTTTTTTAATTGAATTAAAGACTGATTGAACGCTGAAGAGCAATCCTATAATGTGTAATGGCTTTTTAATTGATCGAACTCGATCGTGTTTTCGTTTGTAGAAGGATTTTTCATTTTCCTTTTTTATTGGAAAAGTTTAAATGAAGTGATTTCAGGGTTAGAAAAGTGTTGGCTTGTTTTCAAAAAGAAAAAAACACTAAACAGTGTACATACATTGATTTGGGATTCGATATTTAAATGTGATTTATAAAGTTAATGGTGTTTTTCATCAGATTCTGTGCCAGATAAAAAAATAAATTATATATTAATCTTACTCAAACGTATAATTATAATGTAAAATAAATTTAAATACATTGAACTATATTAACTCGTTGATAAAATGGCACTGGTAACGAGTCAGCGTTATTAATGATAATATTATTTTAATTACATCCGCGTATATCAAAGCTTGCAATAACAATCCAATAAAGATTTTAATTAAAATTCGGAATGAATTCTTATTTCACGTTAAATGAATAACAGGACAAATTTCCCATCGTTAATCAAGTATACAAAACCATATACTATTAACAAATAATAACTCCATAATATACACATTCACAGTCCGCAACGAGGAGAAAATAAGCCAAGAAAAGAACGAGCGTAACACTGCTCCTGACATCCATTCGGCGCGCCTCATATTTCAAAAATCCCCCGAATCCGGGAACAAAAACAGTCGCACTCGCGCGTCTCGTAGCCTCAACATCCCGGCAGCAAACACGCCAACAAAAGAAGAGAGCGAGAGAGAGAGAGAGAGAGAGAGAGGAGAGAAAAAAAGGTGAGCGCAAATCCGGCACAAATGATGCGCGCATAAATCAGGCCATCGGCCGCGTGTAGTGCGAAATTAAACTCGCAGCTCGGAAAGCTCCGGTGGGATAATATACCCTCGGTTCTTTTTTTTTCCTCCTCACACCAGTACCACCAAATATTTACGTATATATTCTATATAGACATGCTGCCGATCACGCGCACGTGGGAGGGAATAAGGTCGCACTAATGGGGCGACAGGGAGAAATCCCCGCGCTGCATAAATGAGCCGAAGCGAAATCCCAGCGACTTAAGGCGGCACAACGCGATAGTGGGAAAGGTCAAAGGATGAAAAGAAGAAGAAGAAAACGGGAAAAATTGGCGTCTCGAGAATATGTCCCCGCGGGCTGGCGATATTTTTTTTTTTTCGCGCGCCTTGCTGTGTGTTGCTGAGGTTCGACGCGTGCGGAGGATGTGGGAGAAAAAAAAAGCATATTCGCGAATGGGAAAGATGTCATTACTAGACGGTGAAAAAGTAAGATTAATGGCAAGAGACATATTGGCATCACTTTGGGGGTAATGGCGGTGTATAGGATGTCGAGATAGCGGACGGTGAAAAAAGGCGCAGACTAGTTTTTTGGGGGAGTCGTGTATATGCGTGTAATATAAAATTATGTGGACGTAAAAGGTTGTAATACGAGCGTTGTTTTGGGGATTATATTAGAAAGAAAAATAAGTATACTATTATGTTTGGTATGACCGTTAAATATGATCAGATTAAGGTATATAAACATTAATTTAAAGTACGAGTTACAAATGATTTCTATTCAATAAAATAGTATCGAATAAAGCTTCGAAACTTTGTATTTATTATTAAGGAAATGTCGATATAAAGGAATAGTGCAAAATATTTAAGATTTTATCGGATAATTAATTGAACGTAGATAGCACAATTTCAGCCGGACTAGAAAAGAGAAGTTAATTAAAATACGATTTTTTAATAGCTTTACAACATTTATTGGCGCCAGTCAAGAATAAAACTATAAATACCAGACATAAAATTCATTTCAAGCTTAATTTTATTGCTCATTCAAACACGACTTGAAACATGTGACAATTTATGCCTGGATTGCGTATTGACAAAATAATAAAATAAAAGTACGGCACTTGCGTAAAAATTGCAACAGGTTTGGTTTATTAAAAGCTTTATTAAACTTTCACTAAATATTTTATTTGTAACAAAAAATGTAGGTATGTAAGAACCGGCTTTTGTCGAAAGAACGACTGAATTCAATGCCATATTGTTAAAAAAATAATAAATTCTCGGAGTAATTAGAATAATATCTTCATAAATTTTTTACTAAAAATTATCAATAATTACAATCGCATGCACACGTAACACTCATATTTTCAAATTTTCATTTCAACATGAATTAAAGACACATAACAATAGCAGTCACTGCTTCTCTTGCTTTTTCATTATTTACATCCTTAATTGCTTTAAAATTTTACAAAAGCTTCGATCCATCTCAGCTTCAGCACAGTTCGTATAAAATAATTCTCCGCGCTCCCACAATACGGCCTCATCCAGTAGAAAACCACCAGAGCGTCGCACCCTCTGCTATAACAACGCTTCTGTTGTCAATACTTCTCTCACTCACATCGCCTCTCTTTCTCTCTCGCCCCCAATCTCTTTTTCGTCCGCGCGCTTACACGTATACCGTCCCCGTGAGACCTTCTCTCTCTCTCTCTCTCTCTGCCAACTCCGGCACGGACAATTATAAGTTCCGGTGTCGGATACACGGCATCAAAGTGAACTCGCGAGTCGTTATACACCAGTGCTACTACTGCTACGAAAGAGGCGCGAACGCGCGCGCGTTAACGTTTATGGTACCCGCAGCGCCAGCAACTTTCCACCCGGTGAAAACGAAGTTGCCTTCTTCGCGGCAGTAGCAGCCCTTCAGAAAGCTAAACTTTCAGAGCGCGATACGACGTTTAACGAGTTTCATTGAAACGAGGGGCGTCTTACATTTTTTAACGAGTGAACGATGTGTAATGGAGAGACGAAGTAGTGCGCGTGAGTGTGTAATTTTTCTTCGCTACGGAGGTTTATTAGGCTCAATTATGGTTTGTTATGGGGCTGTGTTACGGACGAGATTGCGGGATATATATACACTACTCAGGGCTCAAGTTTTTCAAGGAGTAGTAATCGCGTGCGCGCTTTATGGGTTTTCGCGTAGGTGGAAAAAAGAGGTATTGTATTGAAATAAACTGCAAGTGGGTATATAATAGAGGCGAGTACATTTTGTCAAGCGTATAATAAATATGGTGATCAGTGCCAAAGTTCGCTTCGAATTGGTGCTTGCGCGCCGTAATGAGCGGTAATTGATATAACTATTATTTGCTTTTCTGAACAATTAATTAATTGATCTAAAATTATTAGCGACTAAAACAATTTAATTGTCCCACTCTTCATTTATATGGTATTGCTAGAGTTTATTTTATTGAAACATAAATAAACAATAGATAAAAATTTATAGTAAAATCTAACAGCTTTGCAAAACAGCGTCCGCAAATTTATTAAAATATTCAAATACCGATTTATATAGGCAATATTTTAGAGAATTTAATTGACGAATAACATTGTGTAAAGAGAGAAAGTTGCGTACAATGCACGTTCATAAACTAGAAATTTTTCATATAAATATAAGAATACTCGGTCAAGACAGCTTTTCATTCGGGTCGCGCGCGCATTAACGCGAGGCTTACCTCAGCTATATATATATATATATATATATATATATATAAAGAAAATACCTTTATTAAAATTTTAGACTTTGATTAATATCCCATGGGGCCCGCACAAATGTAAAATAAGAAGACCCACGAGCCGTAACGCGCGTGCGCAACTTTGTTAATATGAAAATATCGAAATTACCAAACTTTTCGGGGGTCGGCGCAAGAGTATACCTAGGAAAATCGGCAGAGCACGCGCATGAGCTTCGCAGCTGCCGTACTATTAAATAACAGTTTCTGCGGCTACTTATTGGAGATGTGGAGGAGGAGAGAATCGAGTTTGCGCCCGCAACACCTGCGCAGCGAGCTTCTGCACTTTTGCGTGCCACTGGTACGTCATGCCTTACCTCAACGGTGATTGCTCTAAGGTTGTAATGAAATATGGGAGGCACGCTACTCCTTACCTAAAGGTGGTAGCGTGAATGTTGCTAAGGGAAGATGCGATGCGGATCGGGTTGACTTTATCGCTAGGTTGTCTGATTAAAACGTAGTATTAATATGTGTTTCGAATGTGTATAGGTTTTACGATTAATGTTTGAAATTACATTGAATTTCGATCTGGCCTTGGTAGAAATTCGTCTATCGCAAAATGGTCAGAATCCTAGTAAATGGGTAGGAAAAATGGCCAGTTAATTGCCTGCGATGAAACGCTATTTTTCTCCTACTATTCTCACATTTAATAGATTGGGACTAGAATGACATAATCTCAAAATTTTCTTTTCAATTTTTCTAATGAATTTGACATTAAATTGAAAGATATCCAACTTTAACTGATAGCTTACTAAAATATAAACAACATACGAAAGTCAAAAAAAAACTTACTATAGCCCTTTCATAGATATTTCGAAAAATGTCTTGATTGTCATTATCTTCTGTCTCTCTCACTCTTCTCCATTATAACAAGGCTTTTACTCCATTTATTCACTAAAAAAAACTGACCAACTCTAAAACCTCTTAAATAGATAAACTCATTCTATTTTTCAATCTATTAAATGTTCGATATTAGGAGACAAAGCGTTTCATCGGGGGCCGAAAACTAGATAAGCGAAATGACCAGTTTATGGCCAGTCCCTAATTTAAATGACCATTCAATAGGTAGAAAATATTTTGGATTTCCACCAGGGAGTTTGATAATAAATTTTCATTAATTTTAAGGTATCTTTTTATCGGTGATAATGATCGTGATATGCAATCGCTATCCAACTTTTGAAATTAATACATGCCTTTGTTTTTGGTTATTTTTGAATGTGATAAAATATACTATCAGTGCCTATGCGCGCTGCGCGCGCCCTATCGTGGGCCAATCAAATTTTACATGTCCAGTTCAAATCAACCAATCACAATCATTAGAGGTGGCAATCTCAAGTCCATCTCTTTTTTATATAGGATTACTCGAATTTGCAACACTTATATACAATTAGATACAGTTAGATACAATTAATTAATACAATTTTAATTACAATTTTACAATTTTTTAATTACAATTAGATTTAGTTTGTTCAGTAATTTAGTTTTTTTATGCAATTTTGCAAATTTACTAAATTAATATAACTATGTTGATCTCGAACACTCTTATACACATGTATTTTACAATGCAGAATTCTAAATAATTATTAATTCTTTTACTCACATATAGACGATTACAATCATTCAGTCTCTCAGCACAAAGAATTAACATCAATTTACCTGAAACAGAAAAACAGAAAATCATTAGTTAATGCATTCCCAATACTGACAACCTATCGGTATACAAACATTTTCTTAAATACATATACATTATTCTATCGCATTAGCGATAAAAACCCATTACATAATACAAATATTTTCCTACAACATAAGTTTGTAAATGTCAAACAGTAAACTCGCCATACTAAACGCGTGGCACTCGAACGAGGAGGAACCGCAAAAAAGGTGAGGTCGGCAAGTGGAAAAGCGTAAAAGGCCAAGGATTTTAGAGAGTGGAAAGAAATAAATTCTCCGCGTCTCTGCGCCACGCTCACGCTGTGTATACCCTTTCCCGTGGCGGCGTCGAGTGAGGGAAAAACTAACGAGAGCACTGAAACATCCTGGCGGGAGATTGAAAGGCAAACGTCGCGCCGTTGAATTTTACATAAGTTTCAATCTGATATTTCAGTTTAAAGGAGAGCAGGAGGACGGCGTAAGAGAGAGAGAGAGAGTGAGAGAGAGACGAGGCCGCGCACGTTGACTTCTAATTCAATTACCTCGTTCTTGATTTCGAAAGATAAATTTTTCTCTTTCTCTTTCTCTCTCACTCTTCTGATAGTCTGATGAAAAATTTATGCAGCACAAAAGTTGAATTTGGTGTCGCTGACAAGAACTAATATTTGTCTCGGAGTTAAGAAGGTTTTTCGTGTTAAGCGGCGTAATTATGTTTGAAGAGAAGCAAGAATCAGATTTAAATTCGTTTACATGGTATGGATTCTCATGTCATGTAACATTCTGTTTAAATATTAATGAAACTAATTGAATGTCATAAAATATATTTTGGTGAAATCATCTTTAATTAATGCACGTAATTTTTATTCACTTTTTATTACACTCTATTTCTACATTGACTAAATACATTAATTATTCTTAAACAAAGATTGTCTAAGTCAACGAAATACTGAGCGATTATAAAGACGTCACGTATGAAGTTTACACAGTAGTTCAAATATTCATCGTAACAAAATGGTAGGCAAATGGAAATTTATTCACGTTCAAATATTAAATCAAATTTTATTCCCGCAAGTTAAACGCATATAATTTTATTCCGGTATTCTATTAATGTAATGAAACGATAGTATTAATGTTACAATTAAAATAATTATTTTTATCATACTATTTCAAAATTTACTTTAAAATAGATATCGTACCGTTATAATCCAACACGAAATCGTATAATTGTAGCTTCAACAATCTCGTCCAAACGCTAAAAAACTAGGGAAAAATTTAAGAGTGCAAGAAAAACAAACGATTTCCCGTGACGTACGATACATTGAATCTTTTTACCTTTTAAACAAACGCATAAACAAGCGAAGCAAAAAACTAACGAATCTCACGATCTCCGTCAAAAACACAACGACAAAAGCACCCGCTAATCCGTCCATTATCATCGATGCTTTTAACTAATCCCATAAGAAACACTGAACAACACCACCAAAAGCGGATTCCGCGCTCTGCAATACCCCAACCTCGATCAGTTGTTTTTCACCTGCTTTTTACCCATCCTCTCACCCTCTATCAGCACACACACACACACACACACATATGGCACCCCATCGAGGGTGAGCACCGAGTTCTGTCCCGTCCATAATTAATCACGAGTACGCGCACACGCGTAATGGGGGAGCGGGTTAATTAATGCGCGCGCGTCCCCGCAGTTTGCGCCCGGTGCTCTACTCTACGTGCGTGTATATCCTATATAGTACGCGAAAAATCGCGCGTCTTTTCGCCAAGCGAATATGGGAAAGGGTTATTATTCGAGAATTTATTAGGGTTTCCAAGAGCGCATCTTTCGTACTTGTATGCGAGGAAAGTATGTTTAGGAAGCGACATGCTATTAGGGTGCGTATATGGAAGTTTGGGGTGCGGGATGAGGTGAGAGGGCGAGGTGAGGTAATTGAGGGAAGCTCCGAGGGTAATGGAGCCTGCGTCGCGAGTGCAGAGATTTTTTTTTTTCGAAGGAAATGTAAATTAATGGTAATATCCCAGATGTGTTTTGTTTGGTCGTCGTAATTGTATTATAACCAAATTGTATATTCTTAATTACAAGTGAACAGCTTTAATTGATAGTGTTTAATATAATTAATATAATAAATTAATATGATTTTTTATGAGGAAGTTATACACGTCTTTTCATTTACATTAATACGAGTTATCTCGTATAACCTATCCAAAGTATAAACTCACAATATTAAAGGTATTTTATGGCTTTTTAGACAAAGTTAAACAAAATTTTCAAAATCTGTTTATACTAAGCATTAACTCTCTTTAGAGTTTTTAAGTATTATCAGTTTGTGAATTCTCACAATATTGAATAATAATTCAAACTTTTAGCTTTATTTTCTGGACCCTATACTTCCAAAAGTACCTTTTACGTTTAATACGTTTTTATCTACAAAGTTTTGGATTAAAAGTAGCCATATCTACCGGAAAAAAATAGTTTTTTAAAACCTTTTCCTAGTGAAATCCACTACACTTTCTTTCATATAATACCAAAAAAATCGATGTCCATTCCCATTAATTATATTTTAATTCCACTCTATACGAAAGTTAAAAACATTTTAAAATTATTCGGATTAACTTTATCGATAAGAAAAAGCTATTTCTTCATCATTACCGAAACAAGCACAACAAAGAGCACTTAATCCTAATAACGTTTAATCTTTGCTATTCCGCATGTATTCTCGGCAAAGCAACGCAAAAAAAAACTGCACGCAAGTTGTACATATACACAGCTAAGCAAGAGAGAAGACATCAAAGAGTTTCGCCTCATTCATAAAAATTCCGAGTAAATCTCATTCTCCTCCTTTCACATGCAAATGCGCGTTAATACTCTCTCTCTTCCTCTTTCTCTCTCACTCTCTCATCTAGCAAGCGCACAAGCTACCGGCTGTCCCCTCGCTCGTCGGGATGAATTTTCACCGTCACGGAGAGACGCGCATAAGGAGAAAGACGATCTGCATTCGCTGCTGCAGTAGCAGCAGTAGCAGCAGCAGCAGCAGCAGTAGTAGCAGCCAAGGCAGAGGTATAGTTACACGGAAACCGGGGATTAGAAGTCCTCGAAATGAGAAAATAGTGTCCGCCATTAACGAAAAGCAGCTTACTCACTAGCTTCGCGCGACTTTCGCGATTCTGAGCGAGGAGAGAGAGAGAGAAAGAGAAAGAGAGGGAGAGAGCTTTCGAGCGCGAAAGGCCTTTTAAAGACTCTTACTCTGTCTTGCCGCTGCCTTCGCCATTTCGCGGTGATGGCGATGGTGTGGTTCTTCTTCTTCTTCTTCACCGAGCCACAAGGAGTTGATAAATCTTAGTTTGTTGATAAAAAGGAGGATGGAGTGGCTGTTGTGTGGGTCCGTGTGTCTGTGTTTTAAAGTCTTCTAATGTGACTAGCACACAGTAGGTGCACTGACTGAGCTTTGTATTTATATGTATAGACACGCTTTTGTTAGCTTACTTGGATAGCTTTAGAAATTGTGGTTTATTGATATTGTGTATGGAGAAAAGGTTCGTGAAAAATTATTAGTTTTCAGAGGGAAACATGACCTATTATGTAAATATTACCGTTTAAAAGTGAAAAGACTAAAAATATTACGCGGAAAAAAGAATTACTGTTTATAACTGTTTCGACGCTTTTACGAAAAAAAGACATATTAAATTAAATTATCCTGTTACACCTGTGTTCTTTCCTTAATTCAGATGATTAGATAGTGACCAATTTTTGGGAACTGCCACTTTTTCCTTATACAGAAAAATGAAATATTTCCTATGATAATAACAGGAAGAAAAGTTTAAAAAAGTAAGTTTGTCACTCACTTTCAAAGAAAATATCAACTTCGTTGAACGAATTCTATTAACTCAAATGCAAAATAGTTTCGAAATAATTATTAAGAAGATTTTGTTTTTCCATGAACGATAATTGAATGTTTAACATACATATCTATTTTACTATTATACGAAAAAAAGTCAATATACTATACTTCCGCACGAAACATATCACGAACTCTCTACTCAGATACATCTCAACGATCCCGTACACACATACACCTTTCAGCTAAAAACGGTGTAAAAATAAATTCGCCTATCTCCACAATATAAGAAAGACATTTGTTGCCTGTCACATGAGCGCGATAAAATCTTATCTTCGCACCCTCTCCTCTCCTTTCCCCCAACCCTCAATCGTCGCTCTCGGCGACTTAAATTTTTTCGAAATCTCCCTCGAGCCAAGCAAACGGTTTCTTTTATCGTGGAGCCTGCTTTAAAATTCCCTTTCTCTTTCTTACCGTTTCGCCCTTTTATATTTTCGGGAGGCCAGCTGTAAGTCGTGCTAATAACGATTTGCAAAGCGCAAGCGTACGCGTTCTTATCCCCGTTGAGATCTCAAAAGTCTTGCTACTACTGTTGCTGCCTGCCTGCAAGCGCGCGCGCGCGTGTGTGTGTGTGTGTGTGTGTGTGTGTGTGTGTGTGTGTGTGTGTGTGTGTGTGTGTGTGTGTG
>JAYJLV010060739.1:0-17550 GCA_036873485.1 Torymus texanus
AAAATTAATCAATATAACTTTGAAGTAAAATCAAATTTTTCTTTATTTCATTACATTCCAACGTTGCAAACTTCAGATTCATAATATTATATGTGTATATATGTTGTATATGAATTCTTTTATTTTTGATTCATTATTTATTATACATAAATTCATTTATATTTTCTACAAATATAATTGTGTTTTCAAAGGATATAGTTTGCAAAAACTTCAAAACTTTTTTATAAAACGAAACTTATAAAAAAATGTTAAATCTCTCAAAAGTGATGGATGAAATCTGCCATCACAATAAGACTATTTTGATTGGTTGTTGTAGACTCATTAGACTGGTATATACAAAATAGGCGCGAAAATCAAATATATTTGTATTTTCAAGATTGAATTCTAGAGCTTATAAATATTTAAAACTGAATAATTAAAATAGTATAAGAAAAATTTCATATTTATCAAATTTATGTTATTATTGTTTAATTTATAATGCTTATATTATCGTGTGCTTATAATCTCAAAAAAAAATGAATAAATAAATAAATAAAATAATATACGCGCGAAGCGTGTTGAATACAGCTAGTTTTGTTAAAAAAATTATATAAATTACCAAACTTAATTTATATTAATCCATTTGAAATTACAAAAGTAACGCATACTTAGTTACACAACCATTAATTTTTTACCTGAATCGCAATTTAAATATCGCAAAAAAAGTGCGTAACAACTTTTCATCAAAAGTAACTCCGACTATTTACTTTAAAATTAACTAATTCCCAATCATCGCATATCAACAAAAATCCCAGCGTTCCATCATACTTGAAACACCTCAGCTCACTCATAGACTAACAAAAGTCTTTCTCTCTTCTGTTCCAGGTACGTTCGGCATTTCCCCTACTACACATCTTCCCTTCAGGTCTCCCCCTGATATCACAAGGTAAGTTATATGGGGATTTTTCTGCCCTCAACCGCACATGAATATGTAAGAGACGCTCACGCCGCTTTTGTTCCGATTCAAAAGTCTCTCTCTCCTCGAGACTTCCTCCCTTCGTCTCTCCCTCTCTCTATAATCGCCGGGTATTCTCATAATTGATAAGAGAGGAGAACGTGTATTTCCATAAGTATACGGCAGTCGCACGGGGCGCGCAAAGCGCCGGTTAATTCCGTAATTAAGTGCATAAATAGCCGGAATGGCGTGCGATTAGTCGAGCCGTCGTTGCGGAATAATTAGCCGCGGCGTGGAGGAGAGCGAGACCCAGGGACGTACCCCGTGAGATTAGCTCGCGATGCACGCGCCGACTGAGGTATGGCCGCTGGTGCGGTAGCCAAGGTATATCGTTTGTATAAGGTGTAGTTTTGAGGCTTTATGTGAAAGGAAAACAGATTTGGGGAATGATTCTTTTTTTTTCGTAAACTTTAGGTTTAAAGAAGTTACTGTCAATAATGATAAACAGAAATAAATAGAACATTGTAATAAATTTACATTCATTAATTTTCTACAAAATATAATCATTTTTTAAAGACGAGTGAAATTTTAAAGAAAAATATTAAAATGTTTATTGATATTTATTCTTCATAGGAGAAAATAAATGGTATACGAGATTCAAAATAGGAAGGATTAAATTATAATTTTAAAAATCATACGATAAAAGACATTATGTAATTTTCCACGGTTGAAGTGTAAATCTATTACGCAAACACATTAGAAAATACTATTATTTAAAATTTATCTATCCATTTAAAAGCATCTTTTCCTCTTACATTCATTTTATGCGGAGCACTTCATCGCATAAATCTAATTTATATGCGGAAATGTTAGCTACGTGATTTCATAATTCTTGTAATTTTCTTTTTCTTTTAACTTTTACACATCATTTAAACACGTTATAACAATGGAATTCAATTAATAATCGCTTATTACATTATGAGAAATAAGCGAACTGAAATAAAGAAAGAATATGAATATTAAATATCACGAGTAACTGAATCATTCAATATATATAATCACATAATGTTTGATCGAGTTTAAATGCACATACCCCCATTCAGAATAATACGATTATCGAGTTACATAAATAATATATTTCTGTATATTTCAATTAACATGCGTAATGTAATATATAAATTTCGCCACGGTATAACTTCATTCTCTATCGAACAAAAATACTTTCGAATCACATGAAAAATTAAACCTCTTTCATTGACTTTTATGAATTATACACAGCATCTTTTACTTGTGTAATCACCATATATCACATACAACAACCTCATTTTTTCCCTCGACTCTTGAATGCTCGTTCGCACCTCAAAAACTCCCAATCAGAAGGCATTCACAAAGCTGGCCAATAACAACTCACTTGAGAGTTCCAGCACCAGAAGCGTCGTATCTTCGACTTTTCTCTTGCAGTTAAAGAACGATAATAATAATCCAAACGCTCACGAGAAGAACGGAGAACGGAAACATCAATATTATGCCCACCGCGTTTTATAAATATTATTACAATTACCGCCTCGCGGGCGGCTAGCCACTCCGCCCACGATTTGATGCTTTGTTGTCCGCTTCTGCTGCTGCTGCTGCTACTGCTGGATTATTGCGCATTGTGCAGAGGATCGTGGGATACAGCGTGACAGTAGCGATGATCCTAGAGTTTTTTCGGGAGAGTGAGGAGACAATGGCTGCTGGGGTTTGAGGTTTTATGAATTTTTTAATTGTTTATTGTGAGGTTTCGTTACGTGAGGTTTATGTTGTACAAATTAAAATATTTTATTTTTCATAGAAAAATTTTAACAAGAAAAGCTTATTTTGTTTATTAATTAAAATTTTATTGATTTTGGAATACTCATATAGTCAAAAGTATAAATATTTTAAAATTTTAAAATATTAGCGAATGATGTTCCTGTAACATTAGTTCCCCATATCAAAAGTATTATTACAGCTAAGTATACTACGTAAAGTTAAAGCCCACCTTCTCTCCAGTACCTTTGCAATTCCATAACAACATTTCGCGCTGTTCTCCTCCGTCCACTTTTCATTTATCCTCTCCTGCACCTCGTCATGTATTTTTCTACAGCTCTCAGCCCTCACACACACATACATCGACCTCCCACCACACCATTTCTCTTCCTCGTAGAAAAAATGAGACTACACAACAACAGTATCCTTTACCTTCAGAAAGAACCAACCACATATCCAACTCTCATACATTGAACAGCAGCACCAGGAGCAACCGAAAAGCCAAGGGGCGATAATGATAACGATGATGACGACGAATGGCTGGCGACAATAATCCAGCGCCTGCGCACTACTCCCTAGCAATAAATAGCAATTATACCTAACGAGGAGTGGTAAGCTCGCACGTTGCTTGCCACCTCCCCTCCCCCTCCCTTGGGACACTGAAAGCAACACTGTATATACGCTTGCTTTAGCTCCTCCTTAGCATAACTTATCCCCCACTCCCTCTACAGTTGCTACTACGGGCGTCTTATCTGACCGCTACGCGCGTCCGCAGCGTCGTGTTTAGCGCGCGATATTTAATAATTTTGATACAGTGTATAAGGTGGCCGTCCGCTATACAACCAGCAAGGTGTAAAAGGGGTTTGCTGCTGCTGTTTATGATTGCTGCTAGTATCCACACAGAGGTGTGATTAAGCGAGGTTTGAAAACACTGCGTCTTGGTGGGGTGGAAAATATTGTAACTTGGTTACTGCTGAATGAGAAAAATAAAAGAAAGCGATGTTTTTAAATGGTTGCACATTTGGTTTTTTACAAAAGCGTCAAAATCAGTGCCTGGCAAAATTGAAAACACCGTCACGCAGAGCTTTTGCAATCCCCGTGCACCGAACTTTCTCCCATCGCAGCTCCCATAAAGAACGACATAACGTTCGCTCTTTATTTCGGATAAAGACCAACGCTATACGCGCTCCACAGGGGGATACATTTTCACTTTATTTAGCATAAAATCCTAACGTAGAAAGGGTGGTAGGTAGAGGGGAGCTTTGCAGGTTTCTCTTGCTCTGGTCTGGCTGGTCTGCTTGGCTGCGCCTCCCCACGGCTTTTGCGCACTCCTCTCACGTCTATAAACTTAATGGACTGAAATATACGGCGGCATAAGTCAGCAGCGCGCGGCTGTGCTGCTGCTGCTGCTGCTGCTTCCCCCGCGGCGAAGATATGCAGCCCTGCTCCTTTTGATTCTAGCCACGTAGCTGAGCGCCGAGCGAGAGACTCTAATTAAGGATTTATCGTTATGTACTAGTGTGAGGAGAGAGAGAAAGAGAAAGAGAGAGAAATGACGAACGACAATGTGTATGTATCGCCGTGACTTTTTGCCGATGTGGTGGTGGTAGTAGTGGTGGAATTGGCTTGACGTTGATTGTTAAGAGAGAGGGGAACGGATGGTGATGGGATTTTCAGGGTGGCTGCTGTGATTGGGGTTTGTGTAAAAGTGTAAGTCTGGGATTAGTGGAGGTTCGAGAAGTTGTGGAAAATCTAGTTATGGACAGTTTTGTAGGATTTCGGTAGACTTTTACGTGGGAGAGAATTCTTGGTAGAAATTTTAACTACAAATTATGTATTTGTTATTCATAGCTTTGTGACTAAAAACCATTTTCTGTTTTTATTTATTCATGTGCCAATTTGAAGTGAATTTTTTTTTTTAAATGTATAAAAGAAACTTGTACTTCATTGCAAAGATATACATTACTTTATATCTTTTTACAGAAATCAATTATTGCTCATTATAATTTTAAAAAGAATCAGTTCTTACTAGGAGAGGGTCAGGGTTTCGGAACCCTAATTTTGTTTAAACTTGCAGAGGTTATAGGTAATACCATACCATGAACCTCTGCAAAGTTATACACCCTAATGCTTTCCCTAAAATAAGCTACAGCCATTCAAATTATTAAAAAAATGTGAAAAAATTTGGCCGATATTCCCTTTTTTTCTATTTTTTTTGGTTAACACTGTAAAAAAATACATTTAATTATTTATATGAATATAATATACATATATCATACTAAATATTAGTAAAAAAGTGGTAAAGTTACTTTAAAAAAATTTTATTACCTGAATATCTTCATTTTCTTGCGTTGTTTCCATATTGTTCCTTTTTTCTTTTATTTCCAATGCTCAATAAACTGTCAGAGCTTATTCCTCTTTAAGTTATGATTAAATTATAGAATAATAAACAAATAAAAATGAAGAATTAGCTCTGACAGTTTATTGAGAATTGGAAATATGAAAAAAAGGAACAATATGGAAACAGAGGGAGTTGTTCATATAACTCTCGGAAAATTTTTTACAGAAAATTGATTTGAAATAATCGATGCTTACAATGGTCCAAGATGATATACTAACATTTTAATTGATGAAATTGTTTAGTGATTATGATTGAAATAGATGGAGATTAAAATACCAATATTTCTTTAGTTTTCAATAGAGTTTTTTTAGCATTCTGTTTTGTATGGCTTATTGAGAAACATTGTTGAGTCAAAACAATTATAAAATATAAAATTCTTTGCCATATAACTAAAACCTGTAAATGTGAGGCAAAAGTTTCTATCTTTACGAAAGTTCTACTATGTAGAATGTGTTGAAGGTTCTGTGGCATACGATGTTATTGAAAGTTGTAATGTGATTCTTCATACAAAGGCCACTAAATATGGATCAGTTTTACAAAGTTATAAAGCTTCAGAATAAATACTGTAGTTACTGTAAACCCATGGTAAAGAATATTTCACAATTTGTTTCACCTGATACATGACAGATGATAGATTTGAAAATTAGGAAAATTAGTGTATTTGTACTCGTCTTTTTTACGTTTTCAATTTAAGGTGTCAAGATAATATAAATTTTATCTTTAATAATAAATGTTAATTATAGAAATGCAACAAATAACAATAGTTTTTTGAAACATAAAATATCGTTGTATGCGTTTTGACGTTTACTATATAATTTACTTATTCCCTATTTCCTTATTAGGGAAGTAATATTAAAAAATGTTAGCCACCTCGTATCCTCTAAAATCGTTATAAACACTAAGGATCAGAATCATTAACAAGAGCAAAACGACATCCAGTACAATCGAAAAATACGACGTAAGAATCGCCAACTCCCTTGAAAGCCTAATTAACGTAATTGCAGTGCACCACGCTACAGGCGAAAGTCTGTTTAGCCATTCAGAGCATATGTTGAAAGTTTCATTTAGCCGCCGCCATTGCCTCTACCTCCCGTGAGGGGTGACGAATTAAAATTTTAAATTCATACCCTGATTACGCTAATGTCATTATCCATGGAGATCGAGTCGGGCGTGAGATAACTTTGTCAATTACGCGCTCGCTCGCTCACTCGCTTGCTTTGCGCCCTTCGGGCGAGTTAGCTGTGTTTGGACGAACCTTGGCGCGTTGATAGGGTGCTGAAAAAAATAATGCGCTCCCTGATAATTTAAATTGGAAAAGTACGGCGACGAGGTGATTTGCGACTGTCGGAGGGGCTGAATCGGGTGACCGAGTTTGAGAGTAGTGGATGATATTTGTTTAAAAAAGTGGTCATGAGAATAATGTTAACTGTTGCTAGTTATATTTTACATAGCCTAGTATCCTGAGAAAATAGATTTCATAAAAATTTCTATTACAATTTTCTTAATAAAAATATCAATGAAGTTTTATATATACTGTTTTGAAAAATAGTTTTTTCTAGTACATTGCTGAAATAAGTTACTGATAAGTAATATAAAGAACAAAAAACAATGGCAAATGATTTTCGATCATTGAATGTCCAGAAAACGGATTGATTCTATTATAATGTGCCGCATTATACTTCTTGCAGATCATAGAACTGCTTTAGAATTGTATATCCTAGGACGATATGACTGTAAGGTAGAGTTTATCTATTTATACTTGTTGAAACAACTAGAATTTTTCTGGAAAAGTGATTATTACTTTGATTAATGCATAAGCTACGTGTTTTCTAAAATAATCATAATGGTTTTAATCGTTTTTAATTATTGATCATCGATAAATATGTAAATATTTTTTGCTATATGTTCATATATTCGCTTACCAATTCATTGGTTCAAGTTTTAATTTTAGATCTCTATTTATAATAGATTTTTACTTGTACTGATATTATCAAAAAATATAGTCTTGATATTATTTATTATTGTTAAGGTAGTATCATATGTCAAGTAAATAAAAATTATAAATATTTTAACATTGCACAATTCGAATGTCTTTCTCAATTATAATTATTTTTTCAAAGTAAGTTTTATTCTATAGATATTTTATCTTAATAGTTTTAAAATTTATTTTGGTAGGGTATATTATAAAAAAGTGTAAGTTTCCATTTAGAATATTAATGAGTTCATTAAAATAAATATTTATTTACATTAATAAAATATCACTTGTACATTACTCATATAATCTTAATTATACGCTTCCCAAACGATACATTTTTAATGGTAGTTTCGTACAGCTGATTTAATTTCTAATAATATACAGTCAGTCAGAGACAATGTGTCATCCTCCACCTCAATGAATTATTATTACCCATAGCATAATATTTGCTGCGACAAAGTATAGCTGTTATTTATCATAATTATGTTGTATCTTTCAAAATTTTTAAAAAATTTATAAACACCATTGACAGTCCCAAGAATATTATTCGTAAATAAGTGATCAGTGAATCAGTTATTAAGCCAAAATATTCGTTATTATTTACTGTGATACTGTTTCTATGTTTGCGTAAGTTAGGTATAAAACGCGTATTGTTAGCTCTAGCTAGTGAAATCTTCAGTTTCGCAACTGTTCTTCTACCATACTATCGTATAATTTTATCAAGATTCTTCAAACTTATCAAATTCTACTTCTATAAAAGTTTCCATAGAATTAGAGACACTCGAAAAAGTTAATAAAATTCGATCACCTTCCCAATAATAATAAACCTATGACAACCCCAATTTCCCAAAACCACCAACATCCGCAACCTCCGTTGAACCCGAAACCAGCATCCTTACACCACCAATCCCGTAACCTTGGCAACCCAACCACGATACAAATCCACCCTGGTATATATCCCCGGGTAGTATCTAGTGTTACACTCGTACCCTCCGGAGACGATGCCGGCTAGTCTTCCGTCAATGACGCCTGGACCACCCGAATCAGCAGTGCAGCTACCCGTGCCACCAGCGCCAGCGCACACCGACTGAGCAGATACAGTTGTGAAGATAGCCGCGTAGCGCGTGGCACACTCTGTCAGGTCGAACACACTTACGTTGGCTGCCTTCAGGTGGCGTCCTGGTTGATCGGGCCAATGGTTTTCTATGCGGAGCTGCGAATGAATTTTTTTTATATTAATTGTAGTGATGAAGGTATTCATTACATAATGTTTGCAGTGACATCTAAAGTATCCATATATGAAGAATATATAAAAATTGGCAAGATTTGATTGAAGGAAATTGAAATTATAAATCTTAAAGTTAGTAAACATATCTTTGAATTTTATTTCTTAACTCACAGCTTCATAGCCGTAACCAGATATAGTCATGATGTCTCCAAGTTTAGGGGGCCGAAGTGCTAAACGAATCGGTCGCTGTCTCCTGTTGAACCTTATAGGTTCTTTTAACTGTTAAGAAATGACAGAGTTTAAGGAGCATATAAAATATTCTTTTTTAAATTAGTTTTATTATAAGTTTGAAAGTTGTATACTTTTATCAATGCAATGTCGTTATCGTGATGCCACAGACTGTTGTACTCTGGATGTGGGAAGACATGTTCGATCTCACGTGTTGTACCAGATGAACTTAGTGACGAGCCGGTAATGATTGCAAAAGTTGGTTCGAAACTGTAAAATATCGTGATCCACAATTAATTAGCTCAATTATCTAATGATAGAATTGTTAACAGTTTTTTGTCATCTCATTTCAAAGACAATTTTCAAAAGTATTATTTTTTTATTTTCATTGAAAAGTAATTAATTTTCAATTTGAAAAAGATACCAATTATTTACCTTCCAACGAAACAGTGAGCAGCTGATACTAGCCAATATTGAGAAATGATGGATGCACCGCATTGGCTTCGATCATCAATGAGTATTTGAGCCTAAAAGTTCAACCAAGAAATCGTTAAAATAAACATTCAACATTACCACAACCATAATAAGTCAAAGTTGGATTCCCACTTGGTACGGCACTTGACTGATGTCTACGAATTTACCCCCAACGATGCGTGTAAAATTATCCTCGTAATCATCTTGAAAAACAGAAAATGAAACCACAATACAATTAAACCATGCAATTGTCGTCTTCAAAATCTTCTATATAAAAACTTACCTGAACGCGTAAAATCGACGAGTACCAAAATCACAAGGACCACGACGACGCCCAGCGACTCCATGGCGAAAAGAGAAAGGGGGACTACGCAGTTACGAGATGACTCGCCGGTCTTTTATATACGCGCCCGCGTAGATCGCGATACTCTGATAAAGGTGATAACGAGCGCGTGCACGGCCCCTTGGCCTCGATCAAAACCACGTGTCTCTCGTTTTTTTTCTCTCTTTCTCGGTTTGTCTTGAAATTTCGGGTTCAATGTTAGGGCTTGGCATTGTCGTGGCTGGTCTGGCGGGAAAATCATGTTGTTCTGTATTCATGGCGTCGTATGATATGTCGACCGGACGCTTTCACTGCTTGGTTTAATGTTTTATGTGTATTAAGCAGAGTGTTGTATATATATGGATGTGTCGATGTTTACTTTTACTCTTTAAGTATTGGCAGCGTTGTGTGTGTCTTGGGTAAAAAATATGGAAATTAATATTAGTGGTATAGTTCTTGTTAATGTATCGGAAGATCCTGTTACTAAAAAAATTGTTTCAGTATATTATACGTATCATATACGTATATATTCTCCATGTCCAGGTGTAGGTCATTTGACAACTTTTTTTGCTTTTTTGGATTCTTATTTGATAAAAGAATTAAGTATGTACTTACCTTTTATAAGAAGGTTAGTTTACTTTTGGATTCATTAAATAAACAGATGAATTTATTACATTACCAGGAAATTCCAAAAATAAGTATAATAAAAAAATGATTTATTAAATTTAATTTATTGGGCAAAACTCTCTAGAATATACTTTTTTCATATAATTAGTTTAAAATTTATATAAAGTATTACGATCCAAAATAATAGTTTAATAATATAATTGTTTTCGTAGTATTGTTGTATGCACATCAAATTTGTTTCGAGCTTTTTTTCGGAATCCACATATCTCGTGTTTTCGGAAAATACCCTGGTGGAAATCCAAAATATTTTCTACACCTATTACATGGTCATTTAAATTAGGAACTGGCCATAAAATGGTCATTTGGCTTATCTAGTTTTTGGCCCCCGATGAAACGCTTTTTCTCCTAATATTCGAACATTTGATAGATTGAAAAATAGAATGAGTTTATCGAAGATTTGCACAAGCTAGTTCTTATCTATTTAAGAGGCTTTAGAGTTGGTCAGTTTTTTTAGTGACAATCAGGGGCAGTAAAAAAGCCTTGTTATAATGGAGAAGAGCGAGAGAGACAGAAAATAATGACAAAGACATTTTTCGAAATATCTATGTAAGTGCTATAGTAAATGCTTTTTTGACCTTCGTATTTTGTTTATATTTTAGTAAGTTAAAGTTGGATATCTTCCCATTTAATGTCAAATTCGTTAGAAAAATTAAAAAGAAAATTTTGAGGTTATGCCATTCTATTCCCAATCTATTAAATGTGAGAATAGTAGGAGAAAAGGCGTTTCAACGCAGGCAATTAACTGGCCATTTTTCTTACCCATTTACTAGGATTCTGGCCATTTCGCGATAAACGAATTTCTACCAGAGGTTTGAAAGGCTGAAAAATATACTTTTGGTAGCGTATTTATACAGGAAAAGTGTGGTATGTGAAGCGAACCTGGAAAATTTAATATTGGTAAAATTGGAGATGAATTGTTTGCCTTTATTGTTGTGGTGTTTGTGGAACCTCAATGAAGGTTGTTGCAAAGTTTACGATTTCCCTGATTAATTGCAATTAACTAAATGAAATTTTTTCTTTTTTGTCCATTGCAATAACTGCTATATAAAGGCATTGTCAAACTGAATGTTTTGAAAAACCTTCAAATATTTTCGTTTATTTTAAAATTAATACTGCAATGAAATAGTTTTCTTTTTTAGAAATAGTTTATTTACGCGATTGCTATTTTGCAAATCCATTTCTTTCTCATTTTTATTAAAAAAGACCAAGTAATAATGATTAAAATCACTTTATATAATTACCTTGGTGGAAATCGAAACCCTTTTATAGCTAATAAATGACCATTTTTATTAGTACTGGCTATAAAATGAGAAGTTCTCTTGTCCAGTTTTTAGCTCCCGAGTTTTTCGAAGACAAGCGCAAGATTTTTTTAATATATTTTAGAGGTATTAAAACTGATCAGTTTCTTTAGTCTGATATTGTTAGCAGAAGGCTTGCTATTATGACAAGGAGTGAGAGAGACAGAATCAGATGGAGAAATAAAAGTTTGACTGAATTATTCATAGAATGAGTACAGCAAATGATTTATTAGCTTATGTTATTTATTTATATTTTGGTAGGCCATCCAATGAACTTAAATGCTCTTTCATCAAAGATAAAATTAGTAAGTAAATTAAATACGAATATTTTGTTATTACGTCAATCTAAGAAACGATCATATAATTAATTATTAATTATTAATTATTGATTAATTAGCCAATTTTTCTAACTTCTTGGACATTTCATATAGATGAATTTCTACCAGGGTACACATTACATAATATTTTTTAAACATTTTTTTACCTCAGTGCTTTTAAAGTACCTACCAACCGTAAAAAACCATCAAAGCAGGAAAAACGATAAAAATTTCATCTCGGTATTCGAAAACCTCGTCCCTTCGTATCACACTGATTCAACAACTTGCCAAAGCCAACAAATTTCCTCGAGGTAAGACCACGCGAGCGTTCGAAACAATCTCAACGATTTATTCGCCGTCGGCGGCCGAATGAGAATTTACGAGCGACTCGGCATAATCTCGACGAAGCGCGAGAAATGTGAACGCGCGGTCGAAAAAAAAGGGCAAGGAACCCAAAGAACGACGAAGGGGAGAAGAACGAGTGTTGCGTGAGTATAAGAGTTATGTCGACTCTGGAACTGAATGAAGACGAGGATTGGACGTTTGTTACTGAATGAGAATAGAGATTGTGGTTGGAACTTTCAATAAATAAGAATAAATAACATTTTTCCGAGAAATGAATTTGGTTTTGAAATCTTTCCTCGTCGATATTTTCACATCGAAAGGTTAAACGTATTTACGAAACTACAGACGTTACATTGACTTTTACGAAGTCCTACGAAATGTTATGACGGCATTTGTCGAGAGAATCTCTCAAGGGTATAAACTACACATCGCTTTTCTATTTAAAATCTTATCGGATCATTTAATCGATCAACTCTTTACAATGTGTATGTATCTAAATGTAATAAAAGTAAGCAGTTAATCCAAAGGTATGTCTATATTTGTGATTCTTCCTTGAACTCAATTCAGAATTGGATTTTCCTTCCAATTTAATTACTATGAATACTTAATTATCTAGGTCGAAAGATTATATCTGTGATAAAATCTCTTAGTTTTGTATATTAAAACAAAAATAGAATATTCAAAGACTTACTTTATTAAAGATACATAATAACAACGAATGTACATTATCTAGGTACATTGATTTGCATTGATTATTCTTTTTAAATAAAAGAAATATTCTTTATTTAAATCTCATTTATTGATAACCTACGACCACAATCCACTTCTTTTTTAAATATAAAATTCTACAAACGACAACAAAATATTCGCACACTCTCGTCAAAGAAAACTCTCGAAAGACCAAAAATGCCTTGTCCAACTACCGACAGCACTTTTTCAGCTCTAAAAAGAGATCATCACGAAAAAAAGTGTGAAACAACTGTGGCAAAATCCAGTGTACAGAGAGAAGCGAGCGAATCGGGCGGTGTATATACTCGCGAAAACGAGAACTGACGCCCTTAAAGCTCGCTATCTCCGCCCTACTACAACGTATATATATAGCACTACTGTTGTCCGTTGCTACTGCTACCGTCCGTCGAAAATCGCCAGCCCTTATCGTCTCGTCAATCTGGCCGCGTGCGCGGCTTTGTTTTATATACGCGGCCCAGTTTCTCCTCTCCTCTCATTCTCTGTGTAACTGTATTATTCCCTGGCTGGGGTAAATTGGGAATTTCGGTGGTTGGCTGAAACAGAAATTAGTTTTTTTTTTTTTTATTATTTGAGGACGTCGTGTTTGTTTCTAGTGGTGTAGTTAATATTTGCGTACATTTCGATTTTAAATGCGGTGATCAATGGAACTTGCAATATTGTATAATAATACATGTATTGTATTATGTATTGAGGACAGAAGTGACATTAATTACGTGCTCGAAAATAATTTTCAATAATCCCTTGTGAAAAGGATTTTTAAGAAGATGAATTTCCAATATATTATTATATTTCTGGTTACATAATTTCAATAATAATACAGATATTCTTTGTTTTTTTTTTTTTTTTTATTCAAATGAATTTTCAAACGTATTTTCACGTTAAAGAGATCGGATCATTCCGCGCTGATTGAATCACAAGCTCTGCACATATTGAATATTTTTTTTATAAAAACAAGCGTTTACTCGGCTAATTAAACTTTTCGTTTTCATCCAACCAAATGCTAATTATATTCACTTTCTGCAGTACGATATCGTTAAAAAAATATCTTTGGATTGATAACTTTTTTCGCGAAATTTACTGAAACATCAAGCTTCTGTTCAATATTATCATAGTAATTTCCACTTTTACATAAAATTTTTAAGCGATAAATGTGAAAATAAATTGGAAAGTTTAACTCTCACATGATGATAGTTTATATATGTTATATAACTAAAATTCCAGTATATTTTCAAAATATACAATTTTCTATCGAAACTATAGTTTTTAAGATTATAGAAAACTTTTACGTTCATGAGATTTTTTCGAATAACTTTTTTAAAAACAGTATGTTGATTTTCTATAGCAATACTTTTCATTCATTAAAACGAAAAAAATAGTTCACAAGTCAGTGGAACGCTATTTTTCTTCAGAGCTACAAGAAACATTTAGTATAGACTCGACACTGAATATAATTATTATCAAAATTTAAATACTACTTTTAAAAAATGAAGATTCTACATTTCAAATTATAAATTCTAGTTCTTAAAACTAAAGGTTCTACATTTCAAAACGAACCTCCTATACATATATTTTATGAAAGTAAAACGAACTTCCCACTTTACATCAAAATCAACTATACGAAAGATAGAATTACCAAATTATTCTTTACCGTGTGTACGCACCATTACCCTTACGACTTCAAAACCATCGCTCTACTCGCTACATTTTACCCTATATATTCACAACATAACCCAATACCAACCTCATCACCATTCAAATCCCTCCCTCCCTTTCTATCCAACTCCACATAAACCCGTAAAAACTCAGTACACCGCGACTTCTTCGTTCTCCCTGATTCCTTAGCTCTTCGCTCGACGAGGCAACTAGGTTCTCTCTTTCTCTCTCTCATAGTTCTCGTAGCAGGCCACCGCCTTCCTGACACACTGCCGCTTCATCGCCCCCGCACATATCGCGTGCGCGTCCGTTCGTTTCATCTTCCTCTCTCTCTCTCTCTCTCTCTTCTCGTATGCGAGCGTGCACGATTCTAAAGAGCGTCGATCGAAAAGTGTGCCGAGTAGTGTAATGATAGAGTCTCGGTCTACTCGTGAAGAAGGGTTTCGTATTACGAAGTGTGTACGCTATGGGGTTTGAGGTGTTTATGGTAATCGGAGGTGAGCGGGAGATCATAATGATAATGATGATGATAATGATGATTGGAGGTTTACAGTTTGAAAGGTTTTGGGATTTCTAGGGAGAGTTTGGTAGGTCGCATAGTACTTGTATGTATTGCAATTAAGATGTGTGCTTGCTTAAGTTATTATTATTTCTGTTTTATGGTACGTTGACGTGTTGGTAATCAATGAAAACGTGATCCTTTTCATTAAATTACTTAATAGTTCAACAATTTATAAATTTAAGAGATTGCTAAACAAAAAATTTCTAATATATCTTCACTATTCAATGTATTTACATTCAGTAACAGACTTTATTTAAATTTTCTCATAGCACTTTGAATCCCTATCTTACATTTCGCGAAAAATCTCACTACACTTTTGTATATTCCACAGCAGTCGAACATCAGTATCCTCAAATCGAGACCGTAGACACACACACACACACACACACACATACACAGAAACGTCGAAAATTTCCGCAACACTTTGACGTTTCAAAATTCCCTTTATACACGCGCGAGTCTCTCTTTCTCAAAGCAAAAGATGCGCATAATTCCAGCTCTCAGTGAGAATACGTTCGATTTTAGTTTCATCACACACATATACACACTACTCGCGTACTTACGTATTCCAGTGTACTACTGCTGCTGCTGCTGCTTTGAATTTATCCCGACACGTCGTTCCTCGCTCTCGACAGACGCTTGCAGGCTTTCGCAAGAATGAGAGAGAAAGACATATACACACATATATATATACAAAGATGCAGATTCAAAGTGCATATGCAGAGAGAAGGATGGACGTGTTCGAGATATCGTAGCGAGATTAGAACTTTCATAATCGCTCGATGCTGCTGTTTCATAAGGGTATAGAGATTTTTAGGTTAGCGATGGGATATGAGATGCCGTGAATGCCAATGCGTCGCAGCTGTTAATGTATATGATGTGGAGATTCAAAGGTTTACTCGTTGTTGGGAATCCATTGGTAATTGCTTTGTGCTGACCCAGAATAGTAATGGTTTCTATTTATGCATATATAAAATCATGAAAACTCCATTAAATTAGCAACACGAGTAGATTTCTACGTGCGATGTTATTTTATTTATAAAAAACGAAAAACATTAAGCCGCGTGATAACGAGCAGGTGAATCTTGCAATCAAAGGTGTGCTCATACGCATGTGGAGTTCACTTCAAGAAGGTATAGAAATACGACAAAGGGAAAATACGTCGCCATCAGCGTTGTCACAAAGCCGCATACGCGCGAGAATTAAAGAAAAAAAAAAGAAGAGAGAAAGAAGATGAAGAAGAACCCGAGATAATGAAATACCGCGCATTGTACTTACCCTCTTTGTGGATTAATCGTCCAGGACGCAACGCGGCGTTTTTTTTTTCAATTCCTTTGTAATTCCATTAGGCAAGCCTGCGTATATATATGCGGCTATAGCAAACAGGGCGTGAACGTTGATGCTCAACGGACAGAGGCTGTATGCTATGCAACGTCTTAATAAACACGCAAATGAAGATGCGCTCGTTGCCTTTTCGCGTTCTGATGCGTATGTATATGTGTGTAAGCAAGGATTATGCTGCTGCTGCTGCTGTTGCTATGTTTAATCCCTTCATTAGAGTCGAACGAACGGGCGTGGAATATTTATAAAGCTGTGGCGTGTACCGTTATCTTGATGATATTTTTTTTTCTTTTTAATTATAATTTTTCTTTTTAATTATAAAATGTGACAGGATTGGTGTGTTTTATAAACGTTGGGGAATAAAGATGAGCGATGAGTTTGGGAAAACAATGAAGAAATTAAATTACGGTTTAACGGTGGATATTTACTTAACCGAGATGAAATGTTATTTGTTATTTTTATGTGGGTGTAAAGCAACAAAAACGGTTTATTTTAGATAATTTTTTATTTATTACACATATTGATAATGTAAATATTTATTTTTTTAACGTCGATATTGAAGATTAAATTTTGATCGCTTTACGTTATAAATTTTAATTAATATTTTAAATAGATATATATTTTTTTTTAATATTTCATTGGTTGCTCGTATATGTCGAAAATTTTCATATAATTACTTTGCAATCTGTATAAAATCGTTAATTACATCTGCTAATAAAAGTAATCCAAGGTATTTTAAAATTTTTAATTAACGAGCGTGCGATAATAATTTGTAATAATTACTAATAATTAATAACGATACATTACTAATTGTATCTATAAAAGCATCTTAAACTATACGAACAATCAGTCGCGTAGAAAAATCAAAATCTCTGTATATCGATACATCTACCATCGACTGACTTCTCTCTTCCCTTCTTACAAGAACAACAAAAAAAAAAACGTCAAAACATCTCCGATCACGATAAGATCAGTTTTCACCGTAAGAAAAGTCCATTACCGACGTAATTAATTCCTTCGATAATAACATCAAAGGTCGTTAAACGATTAAGGCGCTCTGTCTCTTGCACACATTAAAACCCATCCAATTAATAAGCGAGCGGGACACGTATCTATATATATATATATATATATATATATATATACACACACACACACACACACACACACACAGATACATACATATACGGTACCAAAACGAAGAGGAAGTATATGCAAATATTCTCGATACACACACACGCACGTAT